>JAXCGZ010009495.1:82500-97500 GCA_037179515.1 Halocaridina rubra
TTATTATTATTATTATTATTATTATTATTATTATTATTATTATTATTATTATTATTACTTATTATTATTACTGGTAAAGATTGTGCGTTTTATTCACTGGTGCTACTATTTTTAACAATTTAATATGATCCCGTCTCCTACTACCCCTGGCCGTATCTAATTTACCTAGTTTTAGGCCTTGTCCACGGCAAAAATTAAACTTTCTACATGCGTTGGTGTGGCCAAGCATAACGACTTCTTTTGCTGACTTGCTATGTTTTAATTTCTCCTGTTTTCTGTATATATATATATATATATATATATATATATATATATATATATATATATATTATTATATATATGCTGTATATATATATATATATATATATATATATATATATATATATATATATATATATATATATATATATATATATATCTATATATATATATATAATGTATATATATATATATATATATATATATATATATATATATATATATATATATATATATATATATATATATATATATATATATATATATATACAGTATATATATATATATATATATATATATATATATATATATATATATATATATATATATATATATATATATATATATATATATATATATATATATATATATATATATATATATATACAGCCAAGGTATATGTATGTATATATATATATATATATATATATATATATATATATATATATATATATATATATATATATATATATATATATATATATATATCTTCATTCGATTGTACAACCATACTCCCCTGAAGATAAGCAATACACTTGCAAGTACTAAGGATCTCAAAATTTCTTTTAATTTCCTTATAGAGTTAGCCCTATGGTAGGGGCAGTAGGGGAGTTGGCATTATGAAGCGACACAGTTTGTGGAAGAGCCGGGAGGATAGGCTGTGGCACTCCAGCAGTGCCATCTGAACGGTTACTAGCTCCTTCGTCATTGCCCATAGAGCAAAGTAATCTCCTTATTGCTTTTTTTTTATGTCGGCTACCCTCCAAATTGGGGGAAACAGCCAAGGTAATTGAAAAATAGCCATAATCATTCACATTTACAATATTCACGTGTTTCACGTGAAAAATAATCATATATATATATATATATATATATATATATATATATATATATATATATATATATATATATATATATATATATATATATATATATATATATATATATATATATACATACATATATATATATATATATATATATATATATATATATATATATATATATATATATATATATATATATATATATATATATATATATATACATATATATATATATATATATATATATACATATATATATATATATATATATATATATATATATATATATATATATATATATATATATATATATATATATAATTGCATCTTATTAAATTTTCTTCCAGACTATGTGACACTGTATAAAGCTACATATGCACACACATACAAGCACGACTTTCAAAACGAGTATACTTGGCTTTTTCCATTTTTAGTATTCTAATACATAAAAATTTTTGCAGGTGCAAAGGGTAATCGCCAAGGTGGTCTATTGCAGCCCTCTAGCGGAGGCAATGGAGGATCATCCGTCAACAGACCATCACCAGCTCCACCTTCAGGTGGTCCTAATCGAGGCTCAGGGTCAGGTCAAAGCCTTCTTCAGCCCTTCAGTGGAAATGTGTACAATTCTCACTCAAGCAACAAGGACTCCTCTTCAGACTCCTCCTCTCTGGGCAGTTCCAATTTAGATCATGCTATTGTATTCCAGAACACAGGTAACAAACCTCCTCAAGCTATTCAAGGATCATCTGGAAACTCTCCAATCAGACCAGTACTTGCAGCTGGCACCTTGAATTCGGGTTCCTCTGTACTCCTGGGACAGTCTGCTCCTTCGAGTAATTCCGGTTCTTCTGGGCCACAAGGACGACCTGCACCCTCGAGTAACTCTGGTTCTTCGGGGCTTCTTGGACAGTCTGCTCCTACAGGTGATAGGCGTCCTCCACCTGGGGCATCGGGATCCTCTCAGTCATCTTCGTCTGGGTCAGGTGTATCCAATAATTTGCTAGGTCAAAGGCCACCCAAAAGCAACTCTACCAACATCAACTTGGCAGGATATGGATCACGGAGAAGCCATGCAAGTATGTTTACAAAAGATCTCACTGTCAGCTTATGTTCTTAGTTTTTTCATCACCACAATTCCCGTTTACTTTTATATCACTGCTTCCCCCCCAAAAAAAATAAAAACAAAAACAAAAACAAAAAACATGAAAGAAAGTTGATGTAAGACCTCAAGATAGTTTGCTGATGCTTGTCTTTATTATTATTATCATTATCATTTCCCACTTTCTGACACGAAGGATGATTGTAAGCTATTCATGCTAACCAGAATGTGATATATTAACAAAAGAGATTAAAGTCAAGAGAGGAACTTTTGGACAACTGTCGTGGAATAATCAGGAGATAGATGTACATTAATAATCAAATAGAAAGTTCTCCTGACCTGATATATTTAAAAAAAAAACTTAAATTCTATAAAGGAACCCTAGATAAACTGTTCTAGAATAATCCATAAATATTTGTACACAGTTGATTAAATATAATGTTCTCCTTACCTTGGGCTATATACCTTAGGTAACCATCTCATAAAAAAAAACTGACGTGTTTTTTGTTTATTTGTACGGCACATGTGTGTTTATTCACATGTTTTATTGAGTTTGAAAATTATTACATATTAATATATTTGGATTTACATTCCTTTTCACTTCTGAGAATTATATAAGAACACTAGATCAATTTCAACTTGTGGAGGCTGTGATAGCTCTTTGCTAGTGCTCTCGATTCAGGAAGCGACTAACACGGTTTCAAACCAACCGTGAAGCATTATGAAGAGAATCCAGTCTCAGCGCCCCGGGTCCAATATGTATTTGTCCACCCCCCTTTGAGTGGAACCAATTGTGATATATAAAAACGTGCTAGTGCTAGATTAATTTTATCTTGCAATTATATACATTAATTTTTAATATACTTATTAATCAATATTCTTCCAGATAACCAGTCAGTGACAGAATACTTGTTGTGGCTGACGACATTCTTCTCTACGATGGTGACAGTCATCGCAACTCCATTAAACAGTCACCAATAATGACTGTTAAAAGCAGCACAAGAATGTTTATGATAATTCCATGTTTTCGCTTATTTTCATTTATTGCTTGTAAGGCTATTTCTATCACGCAATGATTCGCGATATTTGAACTGGATATTATTATTATTATTATTATTATTATTATTATTATTATTATTATTATTATTATTATTATTATTATTATTATTATTTTTTTTTTTTTTTTTTTTTTATTATTTTTATTATTATTATTATTATTATTATTATTATTATTATTATTATTATTATTATTATTATTATTATTATTATTATTATTATTATTATTATTATTATTATTATCATTATCATTTTAATGATGACATTTAGTATTCAAAATTGAGGTAAATAACTATTAAATTCCATTAATGCATAAATTTGCATAATGCCCCCAGTAAAGAATTCAACTTTGCATTTTCATTCTTATTTTAAGCGGATATGACATCCTTTGTACATTATTATTATAATTATTTCTTTAATTATCTTCTACCTCCTCCAGTATGAAGGAGAGTAATATATTATGGTATATATAATTGTGATAGGGTTCCTGTGTGTGTGTTTTTTTATTTGTATATACGCGTATGTATCTATTTATGTATTTTTATTTCACTGTTCCCATGTTCTAGCTCAATTTACATTTTTCAACGCTTATATATATATATATATATATATATATATATATATATATATATATATATATATATATATATATATATATATATATATATATATATATATATATATATATATATATATATATATATATATATAACCTCTTCCTATATATATACATATATGCATTATATATGTAATTATTTACATATCTGAGACAGTGACTGCTTGTACATGTTCCCACCATTTGATGTTATTAGCATAATTAATAAAAAAAATATATTAAAATATCTGTAATAATATTTCAAACACTAAGTCATACCCCACTAGATGAAGGCAAAGAGTAGAAATATAAGAAGGTCTCATCCCTATTGGTGTGGGAGGGGTAGTCGCACCCTCGTGTTGCCTGCCCTTGTACTTAACACGTTTCGTGAGACCCGCATGAAGAGAATACCTCGATGATGTGAGGGAGATCTTCACTCTGGTACAGTATTTCTTGCATGTCGAAGGAGCCTGCTAAAAATGCTAAGGGAAAGGTATTTTGCCCTTATATTCCATGCGTATATGGATTGGATTCGGTTTGGATTCGGTTTTACGTCACGTACTCCCTTTTCTACTAAGGGCTAGGACGGTTGCCTTCTTACGAAGGACTTGTTTTGGCAGATGTAATCGTTACCCTGAGTGTATGCCCTTACTAACCTCAGTCCGTGACGGGGCGCGAACCCTCGACCTGCCGCCTCAGAGTCGCAGACGCTACCATTTTGTCACGGAGACTACAGTGAGACCCAAATAAAAGGGTAACCCCATATGTTGTTGAGGGCGACCGGCTGGGGTCTCTGATGGTGAAAAGGAAGAATACTACTCTCGCATACTTTGCATGGTAAGACCAGAGTACAGTGGTAACGCTCTGGTCTCGCATTCGCGAGGTCGAGAGATCGGTTCCCGTCCAAGACCGAGAGTTTAAACTGTTTACTGAGGAGGTTACTGCTGTGGCTGGTCACCACATATTTATTGGTTCAAGGTTCCACATAGCACAAATTCCAGAAAACACAACAATTAATTTTTGCGACAATATTATCACACCTAGCAAAACAGTCAAAAACCTAGGAATTCACTTTGATAACCACATGTTGTTTGATTCCCACATAGATAAAGTATGCAAAAAGGTTACAAGAACATTAATGTACTTATCACGTATAAAAGACAATTTTGAGACTACCACTCGAATAACTGTTGTTGAATCTCTAGCCCTAAGTCACATTAATTACTGCACAACTGTTTCGGGATCTACCACTAAGACTCAGATAAACAGAATACAGAAGCTTATTAATTTTGCAGCTCGAGTTGCCCTGGGAGGAATAAGAAAATATGACCACATCACACCAGCTCTCAATAAACTTGGGTGGCTGCGGGCAGAAAATAAGGTCGCTTATGCTATTTATGTTTTTGTATTCAAAATTTTGGACCATCATTATCCTAGCTGGCTATTTGATTTAAAAACAGTCAGGGATATAAGGGGAACCAACACAAGACAGAGCAGTGAGCTCTTTATTCACAGAACAAGCACAGAAGCAGGTTCAAAGATGATCACTATCAAAGGGCCAACACTCTGGAATAATATTCCAGAGCATCTTAAAAATGCATCCTCCTTCACAGCTTTCAAAGGCAAACTATATAGTTTTCTTTTGGACAAATAGTTGCTGCTCATTAATAACTAATTATTCTCATTGTAAGGAAACAAATATGGAAATGATGCCGATAATAACGATCCTGTATCTAGTGGCATACTTACTACTTTATTATTAACATTATTGTTAACATTTTTATTACAGCATTATTATTTTCTATGAAAGCTACATTTAATTTAACTATATGTCTAACCCTCTTATTTATTAGTTTAATTACATGTCTACTTATAAGTTACTATTAATGTTGAATAACCATTGTACAAAATGGAAATAAATGTTTTGATTTAATTTGATTTGATATGGGTCCTCCACGACTCGTTCCACCCACCCGTGGTTGGAGAATTAAAAAAAAAAAACCCTGACAATAAGTTATCTTCCTGGTAATGAGGAAAAAAAAAAAAGACTTCATGCAACGCTGGAACCGACGAATTCGCTGCATGATAAAAACTGATTATGGGTCATATTCCTGTTAGAGAGATAAATTTTTCTATCTTGCATCAATCATCCCCTGTACCGCAGGAACCGCCTCATGCTCTGAATAGTGAGAACTGACTAGTAATCACGTTCCTGATGACGAGAGACAAAGACTAAAATCTTGTATTGCCTGTATCGCAGGTACCGACTATACCGACTTTTACGGTTAATCCCGGAGCGGAGGAAGAAAATCTCACACCCTGAAATTTATGCTGGGTACGATACTCCATACATACTGTGTATATACTTTTCATGAAATTACATATGAATTACAAAAACGTATTCTTGTTTGGGTCACAAGTACAAATATTCATTTTACTCCTCTGTAATATTCTACAATGACTGCCACTGTATTACAAAAATGTATTCTTGTTTGGGTCACAATTACAAATATTCATTTTACTCTTCTGTAATATTCTACAATAACTGCCACTGTATTCATATATTTAATCCTAGAAGATCATCTTTCCCACCTAAAGATTTGCAAGAGATATGAGCATCTTCATATAATATTTACAAGCGCCACATCATTGTTCTTTCCAAAGAAAATCATACCATTTTGTTTCGGATAGAATGGGATTTTTTTTTTCTTTCAGCGAAAGATCCGAAAATCATCAGAAAATCTATTTTTATTGAGAAGTCTATTTTTTTTTTGTGGAGGGAATTCCAGCATCCTTGTTTATTCAACTATTTCTGTCTCTCTGAGTGAGCAGAGATTAATCACTAAAATGAGATCTGGAAATTTTTCAAGTAAAAAATCTAGAAAAGTTACTCACTGGAATTGAGACCTGGTGTGGTATATTACCTATGGAAGTCTCTCAGAGCGATTATTGTTTCATTATTATCCACTTGGAAATTATTACAGAGAGGAATCGGAAAACTTAGTCACTGGGAATGAGACCTGATTTTTTTTTCTTTAGGATATGTAAATGCACCTCGAAACCTGTCACTGCATATAACCTAGGAAATCTCATAGCGAGAGGTGTAGCATTATTTTCCACTTGGAAATGGTGCCAGAGAGGAGTCTGGAAATCTAATCACTGGACACGAACTTTGGACATTTTTGTTGTAAAATACATAATTGAAACCTTGTGTGGAATATAACTTAAGGGAGTCTGGTGGAAGTTTTTTTTTTTTATTATTATTTTTCACTTGGAAATGTATACGGAGAGGGATCTGAAAAGCTAGTTATTGGGAAGAAACCAGGACTTTTTTGTTGTGACATACAAATGCACCTAAAGGGGGGTTTACACGGTCAAACGGTTTGTCGAACGCGGTTCGACAGACAAGAGTTTGAAGTGATGTTCGATCGTATGAACGGGGTATTTGGTTGTCGAACACGTTTGTTTGTCGAACGTGTTTGACAACCAAATACCCCGTTCAAACGTTCGAACATCACTTCAAACACTTGTCTGTCGAACCGAGTTCGAAGAACCGTTTGACCGTGTAAACCCCCCTTAAAAGAGTCTCTTGTGAGAGTATGCCAGTGTAGATTCATAGCGAGAGACTTGTTTTTTCTTCGCTTTGGAAATTTTTGTATCATTACTAGGACTATCCTGTGGTCAGCTCTTGTGATAAACAAGGAAAATGAGGGTGGAATTCTATCCCTCATTCTCAGGAATACCCCTCTTAGTCTCCTCTTACAATACGTAATGACTTCTTGGGTGAAAATTCTCCGTCGTTAAGAAATTAACAGGAAAGAAATGTTACCTTCCTAAGGAGGCAAAGTGAAATCTAAACGCATTCTTCGAGTTCCAATTTTTGTGTTGACGATAGTTTTCCATGTCATCCAATAAAAAGTAATGATTCAATTATCATCTGCTATTTTTCAAAGATATTCAAGAGGAATAAAACAAAATATAATTTATATTAAGTTCTTTCGTGCAAAAGTTACAAATACAGTATGCACTCGGGGTTTAAAGAGGAGGCAAAGATGAATTTAGAAGAATATATGTAAGTTATGGATGAGTGAAAGTTTATATATATATATATATATATATATATATATATATATATATATATATATATATATATATATATATATATATATATATATAATCATAATTACAGCAACGCAATATTTGCATATATAACAGAGGTAAAAAAACTCACATTTATGTTATAGCAGAAAAAATATTTGATATCAATAATACCTACCAAAATTATTTACATTATATACAGTCCAGGCTCAATAATGTACAGTCACTGTAAGGTACTCTCAGCAATGTACTATACATTATAAGCCTAAACAATTCTCTGATCCAGCTCAGACATGGAAGGAATAGCAAGAGGAAAATAGCATTAGTACTAAGTCTCTAGGTAAAGAATGCATTGTGGCTCTCCAATATATTTATCCAAAATAATGGAACTATTTTTATACTTTTGTACATTTACCAATTTCCTTGAATTGTATACTCATTTATATAGGCTAAGTACTCAGTCTCTTATAAATTTTCAAACCATATGCAATACTAAAGCAAGATACTGATTGTCTTTAATAGCAACAAGTGTTTTATATTAATCAGATATATTATTCTCTTATACTATTGATGCCAGAGGTGTTGTTAGAGGAGTTCAAGAATTATTACATATTTCTAGTTATTTTTTTTTTATTCCAAGAAGGAGACTTACAGAATCTGGTACCTACTGACTCATGAAAGAGTCCGTCATTAATTTATAGAATATACTGTTACTAAGGATGCATTTCATTAAGTAATATATTATATCTGACGCCAAAAACAACAATTATTATTCAAAGAAAGACGACAGACTCGGTGTCTGCAAATTCTGGGGGCTCTTTACATACGCAAGCTGGATTCTTTTATGAATGCGCAGACCTCAGAAGAAATTTCTAATGGATATCAATAATCCATAAAATTAAGGAAGCATAGACGAAAACATACGAATTTGAAGATGATATCTTCAACTTACCTATACATACAGGAATTTCGTCCATTGTCCAGTTACCCTCCTCACAGGTTACGATGACAACAGACGTACCGTCCTTAAATTTACCATGACAGGTGTATGTTACATTTGCTCCGTAAGATGCAATACCATTCCAGTCTGTTATGCTTACAGTAGCTGGAGCAATGGGTGGGTCAGTCGGACACACTAGAAAATTGAAAGAATGATGAAAACTGAGTATTATTCATCCCACACATAACAACATATCTCTCTAAAGCTAGCAGGATGTTAATGTTGCTACCAAAGGCTTCATCATACAGTGGTTCCACTTGTTATTACCCGTTTTCTGGCAAGTATAATACAAAAATTGGAGGGATTACCAGCTTAAACTACCCGATCCCTTATCCCTCATATCTTGCAGAGGGAAAGTGTGGAATTCTTTCTCCCCTCTAGCAGAAATGCTGTTGATAGTCATCTTCTACAGCACACATATCAGGTGATGATGGACTTTTACTCCACCACCTCCAGGGGGATACCTTTTATTGTACCAAGAAAACACACATGAAATATGAAAATGGAATTCTTTCTCTAAAACACCATATCGTGACTCTTACAACATGCAAAGAATATGAGGGAATGGAGTTCTGTTTCTAAGACACCATACCTTGGCTCTTTTAACAAGAAAGGAATACAAGCATGGAATTATTTTTATCAAGCACCAAATTTTGACTATGGTTCTTTTGGCACTTTGAGTGTACTCAACGTGATGAATTGCATAACTTTCTTTTTGACTTCCCAGGAAAGAAATGAGCGGCTGAATTTCAACAAGAATTTATGCGTCGCATGGCGTTGAAGGCAATGGTGGTGATAAACTCCTTATGTGTTGGATAGGCAAGCCAATAATTTTTTAACAGAGTCAGATTTTACCCTCATCGAAGCCTTAGTTACTGATTAAACTCCTCTAACTGTGTTCCCCACATCTCACAATACTCTCAATGAGACTACTGATGTTGGTACCACACAAAAAGTACCACTATCGTATTCTTCTCATTTACTGTGTTCTAACTGTTTCATTAACAGTCAACTTATGATTTGCAAAACAAGGAATAAATATAGAATTAAGGAGCAAATATGGTCTCTCTTACTTAAGCATTTGGGAATGACATCTGGAGTCCACTTGGTAGCACTGCAACTTGTTGTGATGTTGGTAACACTGGTTTCAAAACCTCCAAGACATTCAAACATAATTTCATCTCCTTCGACTCCAGCGGCTCCATTTGTTATGTTCTTGACGAAGCTCTCGGCAGTTGGCGGTGGTCCGCACACTATTAAAAACATGGAGAATTATCTTTTCTTTTTTTTTATGCTGAAACTAGCGAGCTATTTCTTGGCTATCAGAAAACGAAAGTGTCTATACTTTCATGTTTCTTTAGAAAATCTAAAGATTGTCCTATTCACCACTAGGATGAGGTATTTGTCGTCTTTTCAATAGTGAGATAACTACAGATAACTTAAGTAATATTCTCCAATGGCAATGAAGATAGATGACAAGGCTTATGCATGCTTTTACCTACTGCATTTCCTAACATAACATAATTTACCGAATACAGAAGAGCCACTGCCACTGCTACAAAAGAGCAGAAGCAGCAGGCTCTGTTCTTTAACTTAACGTCATATGCTGATGTCTGTAAGATGCCCGCATACGTTGTTTAAAAAAATGTGCAAAAGGGCTTCTTTATATTTGGGTTCTATATGACGGCATTACGTGGAAAAGCTGTCACGAGAACCACAAATGCTACAAAAGAAACAAGGCAGCAAGGTTTCGGCGCAGCATATTTTTTCTCTTCAAATATGATGTTATATCAAATTAACATATATATAAATATATATATATATATATATATATATATATATATATATATATATATATATATATATATATATATATATATATATATATATATATATATATATATATATATATATATATATATATATGTATGTATGTATATATATATATATATATATATATATATATATATATATATATATATATATATATATATATATATATATATATATATATATATATATATATACATACATACACACACACACACACACACACACACACACACATATATATATATATATATATATATATATATATATATATATATCGTCTGGGAGCCTGAAAGGTATGGCCACGCATGTTGTAAAAGAAATGAATTAGCAGAGATGAACTTAATATTTACCATTAACATGAAACTCATATCCAATTAATTTTTACTATTAACATGAGCATCATATCCAGTTATTTTTTCCTGTTAACATGAACCTCATATGCAGTTAATTTTTACTATTAAGATGAACCTTATATCCAGTAAATTTCTACTACGAAACAAGAACCTCAAATCTGGGTAATTATTAATTTCATTATTAACATAAGCCTCATATTCAGTTAATTTTTACTACTATCATAACCCCATATAGAACTGAGGCAAGCATACGTCCTTAACTGCAGCAAGATAAACAAGGCAGAAGGATAATTTATTTTCACCATGACGCCACATTCCTCTGAAAAGCAGCGAAAAGGTCACAATCTATTGAAAAATCTAGGCAATAGGACTTTGCATTCTATCATTAATTTGTTTCCAAGACGACACCAAATCCAGCTAAGGTTAGCAGAGTACCCACAGCTGTTGGAAAAGAAACAAGACACCAAGGATTTTGCATCCTTTCATATATTTATTTCCAAAACGACGCCAAGTCCCACTATAGCTTGCATGGTTCCCACTTGTTAAAAAAAAAAAAAAAAAAAAAAGGAGGCATCAGTTCTTCCTCATAAATCATCTATCCTCACTGCCTTTCATCAGGTGTGATGCGGTAGGGAAAGAAATGTAGATATTCGAGACGGAATAGAATCGTATTCAGGATATCTCACCTGACTTTTCAGCTATTCTATAGCAAGAAATGAAATTCAGGAAGGGAGAAAAGGCTGTATTTTCACCTAAGAGGAATATTACATTAATTAATTAACACCCATCAATCTTATAAATACTGTCATGGACAACTTCAGAGTCAGTCAAAAATATCCTAAATAAGTCGATAAATACGAAAAATAAATAAATACAACAACAAATAATTAGAATAGAAATAAGCTACTATACTCACAATTTTATGGATTCGGTTTTACGTCACGAACTCCCTTTTCTACTAAGGGCTAGGACGGATGCCTTCCTACGAAGGACGTGTTTTGGCAGTTGTAATCGTTACCCTGAGTGTATGCCCTTACTAACCTCAGTCCGTGACGGGGCGCGAACCCTCGACCTGCCGCCTCAGAGTCGCAGACGCTACCATTTTGCCACGGAGACTACCTACTATACTCACCATTAAAGCAAGCAAATAATGGGTCATCGAAAATCCATCCCGTCCCATTGAATAAAGCTGATGTTGCGTTTTCTCCACTTTTGGACAAAGAATTTGTTGGACAGGTGTAATTGAGTCTTGTCCCTTCCCAATACGGTGGGCTGACATTTTCATCCAGACTCCCATTAGGAGCAGCTGGCTTTTCCCACGTAACTGAATAAAAACAAAAAAGAAATTAATATAAGAAAGCAGCTGGGCAAGAGTAATTGAGTTTCATTCCATTTCCATTATGGTGGGCTGGAATATTTATCTAGGCTCCCATTGGGGGCAAGTGAGTAAAGAAAAAAGAAAGTATTTTTAGAAACCAGTTTACCAAGAGTAGATGAATTTGTAACTTGGTGTTGATGATTTTTACCTTCTTACTGAATAATAAAAAATAAAATAAAATATGAAAACATCGATGAGAGAGAGAGTGGTTTAAGGCTTCCTTCTATTCTCCTATTGGGAGCAGCTGGTTTGATCCAGGTTAATGATTAAAATAAAGAAGATAGATGACTTCATAACTGTTACTGAATAGAGAATAGACAATCACTAGAGACGAGAGAAAAAGGGAGAAATATTACTTAATAAAGAAAGAGAGAGATTTGATACTGAATAAAGTATATATTGTTCCTTAATGTGAAAGGGAGAGAACTGTTGCTCAATAAAATAAGAGATTTTATAATGAATAGAGAAAAAAGGGATAGCAATTGAATAAAGAGAAAAGGAGAGATTTGTGAATAAACAATGAAATGACAAAAATGTTATAGTGTATAAAGACTTCATGGTGTCCCTGTATTATGACAGGGTTCCGTTCCTGACAGCTTTCGTAACCCGGATTTCATCGTGAGTAAGATAACATCTAAATTCGAACCTAGGTCCCCCGTCCTTGCTAAAAATCTACGTTCTCAATCTAAGACATAAAATTAGTAAAAGTACACTATATGGTATTGCTTATCTTTACTACTGTGTTTGGCTTGCATCTGGATAACTGGATAACTTCAGGCCCCATATCCAACTTAAGGTTAAATGGCTTAACACCAGCGAATGAGCACAAGAACAACAATATGGCATACGAGCAGGAAGTGGGTGACACTTCTTCTCCCCTTTCCCATTTCCATGGCAATAAACATAATTTTTGCTTTCTCCTGACTCAACAGGAGGCTTACTGGGATATGCTGCCGATGATAGTCATCCAGTTAAAGCACTGATAACATCTTAATTTCGATCATGTTGAAAGTATGTAATCACAGCGAATGAGCACAATAGACAATATGGCGAACGAGAGGTACAGGTTCAGGTTGAGGAACAATGCCTTTGCAACTGCCCTTCTCTTAAAAATGCGTTCTTATTGTGCTGTCCAATTGGTTTTTCTCTCTCCCTCTCCAAAATTTATATAAAACTTCCTTTGTTCTTTTCTCTTTTATCGCTTTCAAAAAGTAACTCTCCCATCAGGTATTATATGGCTGTTGGAGCAGAAGTTCTTTGGCCCTCAATTCGTTGTAACCTGTACACCACAAAATTATATGATAAAGGTCTCACCGTCGCATATTGAACACTTTGTATTATGGTCTATATTTTGTCGTTCTATTGTAAATTATTTGTCCTTGTTTTGCAATCAGTAACTGACACTTCTACTGTCATGTAGCTTTTCTTCACTTTTCATCCCTGTTTCCATTTGGAGTAAATTTTTTAACTTGAATTTTCTTGTACTTCATGTATCCAATTGCTAAGATCATTGCTTTCAATTTACCTTTTCATATCTTGTTTTATAAAAGATTTCAGTTCTTCATAGGTGATCTTTACTTTATGAATAGATACTTTAGTTGATATACCCAATTATCATTTTCCATATTTTGCTATTCGGCTATTACTTTTTTAATGAGTTCGTTTCTGTGATTTTCCTATATATACTTGAGGAAATATAACCAAATACATGAACAAATAGATAAATAAATCCAATAACTTGATATAAACCTATACAACACTGCCATGTGACGACGTATTCCAAAGGCAGACCTCAACATACTTTTTTGCATAAAGATCGTATTTAAGGCTATGTATTTAGTAATTTTGTATATACATTATATCTAATTCCTTCAAATATCCAAATACATAAACAAATTAATAAATAAAACCATTAACTTGATATATACATATACAACAATGCTGTGTGACGACGTATTGCAAAGGACAACCTCGACAAACTCTTTCGCATAAATATCGTATTTTTTGGCTCTGTATGGTAATTCTGTAAATAGGGTAAATATAATTCTTTCAAATAACCAAACACATAAAGAAATAAAGAAATAAAACCATTAACTTGATATATATTGGAACTGTAATAAATATTATATTATTGTTTACAAGTCTCTGTCTAAATAAGATAAAAATTCTACTTCCCAGTAATAGACATTTTAAAATATGGTTGTCATGTTTCGTACTCACGTAAAATCACATCTCCAGTTTATATTATATTATTCAATAAGAAATAAAATTGCAAGTTAGAAATATATAATAAATATTTTTACCACATCTACAAAAGTATATTACACTGAATCATGATCTATAAAAATGTTGGATCCACTAAAACAATACTTGCAAAAAGTCTACAGTAAAGAATATTAGATAAATATAAACATTGATGGATCGTTCATACAGGGCTATATGTTTAATTATTTTGTATATAAATTCAATCTGATTCCTTCTAATAGCCAAATGCATAATGAAT
>JAXCGZ010009495.1:105000-125000 GCA_037179515.1 Halocaridina rubra
TGTAGTCAGCATGTAATTATGATTTTCTCATCATTTCTTGGCGTTTTCTTTGTGAAACCTTTCTTATAACAAGACTCACATGTAATGATATCATCAATATTTTTGCTCAAGTGTCTTACCATCACAAGGGCTGAGAGAATTTGGAGAAAACTCGTAGGAGTTGCCCGAGAGTACGCAGGTGACATTAATTTTCTCCAGAAGGGTAGTGTTAGGTAACCTCATGGCCATATCCTTAGGGCACTCATAGGTGATGACACCATTGTATTTCAGAAAATCCTCGTGGGGTGTAATTTCCATGAAAACAGACTCGGAACATGGCACGTCCTCAATCTGGCAGACTAGAAAAAGTTGAGAGAATGAAAGTATAATTAAAATAACATTAAAATCCTTTCATGATCCTCTTTATCATAAAAAAGAAGAAGGAAACATTGTGACACTTAATACTGAGAGATGTTCAGATAAAACTGCAGAAAAAAATATATATGTTTCCCATTGTTGATATAATATGTTCTCTAGACTTTGAAGATCAATACCTTCAATAATATTAACTATATCCCCTTGTTCAGAGACTCAGTGGTCTCCAAATGATTATGGATTTTTTTTTATTCTATCAAATAAGTAAATATCTCTAAATAAATCTATCTAATTATTGTAATATATAAAATATTACACAATGAAAACTTAAGGCGGACTCTACAAGGTAAAAATAAAAAAAAAAAACAGGTCGTCTTAAGAAGAAAGACATACAGAGATATACAATGACTGCAATCCTCTTTGTGAGGGAATGGCTGAGTCAAAGCACTCCCATTTACCGGAAGATACTAGAGCCCAATCACTCCTCTTAGCTTCCCGAGAAGGCATGATGTAAACAAGGATCAAAGCATAATCTCTGATTACAGCAGAGAAGGTTTATTAAAATGAGCATAATCACTAAACCGCCAACATTGGAAGTCCTGGTTTTAGTTTTCAGTTTTGCAATGAACGTGTCCATCTTCTTAAAGCTAAAGATCCTTGCCCACTTACCCCGTGGAAGACCCAAGCTGGGTGGTAGGGAACTGTGGCAACATTTTCTCCGCAAGGGGCTAAAAGGATTGATCGAGGTATATTATCATCTGGTGAATGTGCATGCTTTGACTAAGCCACCCTTTTATAAGAGGGATTACAGTCATTCATGATGTATGCATAAGTGTACATACCATCTAACATACTTCAATAGTATATAATATAAATTTCGCACAGTTGCACACCCCATCAATACTGAATATACGTTCTTTCAAAGTGAGAGCTGAGCTACCTCAGAATCCTATAGCTCATTTTTCTATTCTCTCTTACTCGATACTTTATTCTTTCTATCCCCTGGGAGAGGCAACGCAAAAGCCACTAGAGTGTTCCCCTGCATGCCGTAAAAACAGGATAGAATGAATGAACTGGGAATCTTCTTCTTCCAATTTTCCTCCAATAAAGTATCAAAGAAAATGGAGGGGTTCTAGTAGGAAAACTCCTACTAGAACCTTAGTAATTGGGTCTCTGAATGTGCATGGTTATGAAACGAGTGAGGTTGAAAGGAAGGAGATAGGGAGTATGCTTGTGAGATGAAAAATTTATATTATAGTATCGAGTATAACAAGTTTAAAAAGGGGAGTGCTTTAGTGAATAGGTGACTGCTTTGACTTGGCCAGCCTACAACTTTAACAGGGGATAGCAGCCTCTGTGCATAGAGATTTAAAAACAGACGTACTATCTAACATTGTACAGTTGTACAGCGTGTTCTCCGAGGAATACCAATCACCAAGTTGACCCTGGCAAGTAAGTGTCTGCTCTGCTATGTTAATGCTCTCATTCATGAAATATCCAGTATCACACCTGAAAATTTTTGAAAATGTTTAATATATTGAAAATACTGAATACATTGAAAATACTGAATACATTGAAAATTCTGAAAATATTGAATATTAATTAAAAAAATATGAACATACTGATGTAGTATTCCCATTCAGAACACCATGGGTGTGCAACATATATTTGATATATGATATCGTTGAGGACAAGCAAACTCAGCCAAGTGAGTCAACTACTGTTTCATTCCAAATTTCACATGGTGAGTTGTCTTCCCGTCTCAACCCTAAACTCTTTGCTCTCATGTGATTACCTAATTGTGTTTACGGGAAAGAGCCCAAAGCTCGTATCTTCCCGTCTCCTCATCGGTTCCATTTTATACTTAGTGATACTTATCATACCTGTCCTTAAAACTATGGATTGAGATAGCATTAACTACCTCTTCGCTTAGCCAATTCCAATTATCAACTACTCTTACACTGAAAAAGTATTTCCTTACATCCTGCAAAGAAGTTTTCTTACCAAGCTTCAAACTATGACCTCTAGTTCTAGAGCCAGCCATATCAAAATATCGATCCCTATCCACTCTATCATAACCATGAAGGAATTTAAAGACTGTCACCATATCCCCCCTCACTCTTCTAGCTTCGAGTGATGGTAAGTCTAATTCCCTCAGCCTCTCATCATAACTGAGATTGCGTATTTCTGGCACCAGTTTCGTGGCATGTCTTTGAACTTTTACAAGCTTAGCTATGTGCTTTTTCAAGTGCGGATTCCAAAAGGGGGCTGCATATTCGAGTTTTGGCCTCACATAGGTTACATAAATATTTCTGAACATTTCCTTGTCCATGTGCCTGAAGGCTACCCTTACATGTGTTACCACAAGCGAGTCTGGTTGTACTTTGCCTTATACATTACAGTCGGGCCTTTCCACCCAGGTTTTGTAACGATAAATAAGGTCAAGTGATAATACCCTATTTCAAATCTAGGGTGTTTATTGGCTCACATCCTCGCCCGGATTTTTCTAATGAGAATGACAGCAACGTTTGGGCGGAAGTAGCGTCTCCAATTTTGGGCTGACACAATGAAAAGGAGCACGTGGTCTTTCTCTACAGTAAAGGGAGTGTCGCGATAACGCTACTTTGAATATACTGAATATTTTGAAAATACTGTACTGACAGTGTTGTAAATATCAAATGTATAGAAAATATACAAAAATATAATGTATTAACAATAAAGCTGCATTTCTTTTTCAGAAATAGCCTGTAAAGGAGTAACAACTGTAACAAAGAAAGTAAGCAACAAGGTTTGATAGAAAAAAAAAAAGTTAATTGACAGCGTATTGTGGCTTTGAATATAATATTTTTTTTATCTTTTATATGTCACTGTTAGTCCCAATTATAGAAGTAGACACAGACAGGATGTTGTTAGGAGAGTGAGGCTAGATGCCCTCCTTAAAGTCCAGCGGTGGGCTCGATCGTGGGCCTGTCATGTCAAGAATCGAGATCAACGGATACTATTCATCAGTGTTGTTTCTTATGATACATCTTCAATAACTTCAATGGATTCCTAAGAGCAGAGCCTAGGTATTACACTGAAGTATATTATCTGTGAAAACTTGCTATACCAACACAGCATAGGCTTTTTGACAAATATAATCGTCGAGGAAAGAGCCCTATTGTCTCAATTAGAGAAACTTTCCTCAAGAACTAACTCTCTTTCTTAATGAAAGGGTTAATTGAAACATGGTGTCTTACAGTCTTAAGTAAATATATATTCTTCTCTCATGCAATGCTATTGGAGATCCTCTCTCAATGCCCTTTCTTTCCTTAATAAAGGATTAAACAAAAAGCTGGAGTTTTGCAGTCCTAATTAAAATATATTCCTCTCTCATGCCATACTATTATGTCACACACATACACAAATATGCACGTACATACATACATACATACATACATACATACATACATACATACCTACATACATACATACATACATACATACATACATACATACATACACAGTTAGACGATACAGAACACAGGAAGAGATGGGAAAGATCAAAAACTTGTTGCAAGAGGCAAGAAGGTTAAATGATGAAAGAAATGAAGAAGAGAAGAAAAATTTTCGTTACAGAATACTTCCAGACAAAGGGGAGATAAAGAAGATAATGACAGAAGATCAGGGGATGGGGCCTCATTAAGATTGTTATACACAAATGCTGATGGATTAGCTGGTAAGGCAGTAGAATTAAAAGATAGGATTCACAACAGTAAGGCAGATATAGTAGCAATTACAGAGACTAAGTTGAGTGAGGACATAAACAGTGTCACAGTTTTTCCTAAGGGCTTCAGAATACTAAGGGTCGAAAGATCTGAGAGGACTGGTGGAGGGATAGCACTGCTTATAAGTGAGAGGATTCAAGTTGAAGAAATAAACTTGGCTATAGAAAGTGAGTTCAGGGAATTTCTTGTTGCTCGCATAAATACTGGGTCAGAGAGCATTATAATAACTGTTGTATACAACCCACCAAGGAACCAAAATAGGCTTGAAATTTATGAGGAAAGTCATATAGGTACGATTGAAGTCATAAACTCAGTTGTTAACATGGCGCGGGAGAAAAAATGTAGGATTTTGATTATGGGAGACTTTAATCATAAAGAGATAGATTGGATAAATCTTGACCCACACAGTGGTGAGGACTCATTTGGGGCAAGATTCCTAGATTGCGTACAAGGGAATTTCCTACACCAACATGTAATGGAACCAACAAGAGCCAGGGGTGGGGATGAGCCATCACTACTTGATCTAGTGTTCACAGATAATGTGTTGGATATTGAAAATATTGAGTATGAACCACCAATTGGAAAGAGTGACCACTGTGTGTTGTTGATGGAGTATATCATTGAAGACATTCTTCCTGAGAGTAGAGGCACTGAGGACATGAGGAGGAACTATCCGAAAGGAGATTACATCAAAATGAATGAGCTTTTTGCAGTTATTGACTGGAGAACCTTATTTTACAACAAATCTGTACAAGAAATGTATGACATCTTTTGTGAGAAATATGGGAAGATAGTAGATTGCTGCATACCTGTCACCAAAGTAGGTGTAATTCATGCCAGAGAGAAATGGTTCGATAATGGGTGTAAAAGAGCTAAGGAGTGGAGAGACAAATGCTGGAAAAGGTATAGGAGGAGAAAAAACATAAATGCCTGGCAAACCTACAAAAGAGCAAGAAATGACTACCTAAGTAAAAGGAGAGAGGCAGAGAGAGATTATGAGAGGGACATCACCAGGAAGGCTAAAGAAAATCCCAAGCTTTTCCACAGCTTTATCAGAGGAAAACTGAAGGTAAAAGAACAGGTTTTAAGGCTAAAGAGAGCGGATGGAAGCATCACTGAGACGGACGAAGAGATCTGCAAAGAATTGAACAAGGAGTTTCAGTCAGTATTTACAGTAGAAAATACCCCACCCCCTCAGATTGCAGCGATAGAAGCTCAAGGGCCGGTATTAGAGAACATCAACCTTACAGCCACAGAGGTATGCAAAGCGCTGATGGATTTAGATGTTCATAAAGCTACAGGTCCTGATGACATATCCCCTCATGTGCTTAAAAAATGCGCAAACACAATATCAGTGGCACTAAGTATCATATTTAAGGAGTCACTGGAGTCGGGGGAGATTCCAAGATGCTGGAAACAAGCAAATGTGATACCTATCTTCAAAAAGGGAAGGAGGGATACGGCTCTGAACTATAGACCAGTTTCCTTGACCAGCATAGTTTGCAAAGTTATGGAGAAACTACTAAGGAAACATATCTCTCTTCACTTGGAATCCTTCAACTTTTTGTCAGTGAGGCAACATGGCTTCAGAGAAGGAAGATCAACAGTAACAAACTTATTAGAATTTTATGATGAGGTAAGCCAAATCTTACAGGAAAGAGAGGGCTGGGCAGATTGCATATTCCTAGACTTCCAGAAAGCGTTTGACACTGTTCCACATGGGAGACTTATTAGGAAGCTGCAATCAATGGCTAGAATAGGTGGAAATGTCTTGGAATGGATAAAAACTTACTTAGAAGGAAGGGAACAGAGGGTTAGAGTAAGACACTCAGTGTCTGAATGGAGAAGAGTTAGTAGTGGAGTTCCACAGGGTTCAGTTTTAGGGCCACTTTTGTTCCTTGTATATGTAAATGACCTACCAGAGTCTGTAAATTCATTCATGAATATGTTTGTAGATGATGCAAAGATTGTGAAGAAAGTAAAAAACGAGAACAATGGTAGAGAACTTCAGGAGGATCTAAATAATCTGCATGAGTGGTCAGAAAAGTGGCTAATGAAATTCAATATCTCAAAATGTAAGGTAATGAGAATGGGTACAAGTGCAAGAAGGCCCAAGCTTGACTACTCGGTGGCTGGAGTACAACTTCAAGAGACAGAAAATGAGAGAGATCTAGGAGTAAACATACTGGCAGATTTGTCTCCAGAAATACATATAAATGGCGTAGTAAGGGCAGCATATGCATTCTTATCAAATGTAAGGGTAGCCTTCAGGCACATGGACAAGGAAATGTTCAGAAATATTTATGTAACCTATGTGAGGCCAAAACTCGAATATGCAGCCCCCTTTTGGAATCCGCACTTGAAAAAGCACATAGCTAAGCTTGAAAAAGTTCAAAGACATGCCACGAAACTGGTGCCAGAAATACGCAATCTCGGTTATGATGAGAGGCTGAGGGAATTAGACTTGCCATCACTCGAAGCTAGAAGAGTAAGGGGGGATATGGTGACAGTCTTTAAATTCCTTCATGGTTATGATAGAGTGGATAGGGATCGATATTTCGATATGGCTGGCTCTAGAACTAGAGGTCATAGTTTGAAGCTTCGTAAGAAAACTTCTTTGCAGGATGTAAGGAAATACTTTTTCAGTGTAAGAGTAGTTGATAATTGGAATTCGCTAAGCGAGGAGGTAGTTAATGCTATCTCAATCCATAGTTTTAAGGACAGGTACGATAAGTATCACTAAGTCTAAAATGGAACCGATGAGGAGACGGGAAGATACGAGCTTTGGGCTCTTTCCCGTAAACACAATTAGGTAATCACAATTAGGTAATCACATACATACATACATACATACATACATACATCACATACATACATACATACATACATACATACATACATACCAAGGATGTGCCCTCTAGGTAAGCAAGGTAGGCAGTGCTGAACAAAATGGATCAGCAACCACTTTTTCCATCTGGGGCATAATATGCACCTAATCCAATGAAATTATAAAGGTTAATCTGATTATTATACATAAAATGCAAAATATTTTAATTTTTTTGTAGATTAGGTAGGCATAATTCGTCCCTGCCTTTCAAGCTCAAAATGTATGCTACGCATAGTTTTGGTGTAGTCCATGTGCTGCATACACTTCTCCAACGCCATTCTCCTTATGAGCTATATAGGCAGAAGTAAATCTGCCTTCAGCTCAGTCGCTTGGCATCTTCCGTTGAGTGCGGCGTGCACATATGTTTTGCAAATTTTCTTGTAGTTTTCTTTTCAGTTTTTAGCTCATATTTTATTACAAAAAAATCTTACATTCAAGATATGAATAGTGAATGTCTTAAAACTTTGGCAAAACTGTCTTATGAAGGAAAGTGACAAATTACAAAAAATGGTAGACCAACACCAGAACTTAAGAAGTAAAATAATTGACAGGGACAACAATTATTAGAACCTCTCACACTGCTTGGTACAGCAAGAAAGAGTGAGTGTGTGGTTGTCTACAACAAAAAGGCTCTTTTGTTTCCCATGCTTGCTATTTTCTATATCTAGTGAAAGTATGTGGGTAAAAGAAGGATATTATGATTTACATAATTTGCCTAATGCTTTAAGTAATCACGAACGATCAACTGCACCTAATGAAAGCCAAATATCACTGAAAATATTTGAATCTACATGCTCTTAGATAAACAGAAGACGGCTGTTAGCATTGAAATTCACAGTATTTATTTATTTATTTATTTATTTTTTTTTTTATTTTTTTATTTTTTTAAACAAGAACTTTCTTTTCGCGGAGACAATGAACAGAATTCATCGTTAAGTCGTGGAAACTATGTTTAGTTACTGAACTATACAGCAAAATTTGATGAAAAATAGGCATAACATATACAGAATTTGGCAGCATATTTTGACCTTTCTAATAAGATACAAACTTCACTTACCAAGAGTCACTCCCTCTCTTCATCTTCCTCTCTCAACTCCAGGCATCCTACCTACCACACTCCCAAATGTTACCACACCATTCCCTTTTATATTAGTTCCGTTCAGTGCAAGTACATCTATCTTTCTTTCCACAAACATACTCTCTATCACCTCCCTCTCACTTTCACTTACACTACAACTACGCACATCCAGAGACCCAATTACTAGGGTTCTGGCTGGAGCTCTCCTGCCAGAATACCTTCGTATTTCTTTGCCACTCGTAGGATAAGAAATACAGAGGAGGAGATTCCCGTCCCCCCACTACGCCCCATTTAGTCGACTATTAAGACACGCAGGGGAACACGGAAGAAGCCTTCTACACCCCTCCTTCGGGGGGTTATATTTAATAATTTAGATAAATTCGACTGTGAAGAGAATCTTATGACACAAACGTACGATGAGACAATGGTAATTGGCGTCTCATTTAAATGGTGTTTAAGTTAAAGTAAGGGAAAAGGTACCAGCAGCTTTATTTACTTGCTGTTATGCTTCTAAGTTAAATCTTGTTCTATCTCAGTCAGCAAAATTCATACCTGAATGTGCAAGCTTTTTCAAGACCAGTGAGGCATTTGCCTCATTTTTCAGGGTCACTCTACCAAAACGATCGCAATTTCTTGAAGAGATAGTGAGAAAACGCATTCCAAAGGCAGCACCAACGAGATGGAATTCGAATTCTAATATAATCCAGACTATTTTATAATACTATGGTTACCTTTGCAAAGTCTTCAACAGTTTGATCAATAAACCTATATTGTGGGATCCAGATACTTTAGTGAGAAGCAAAGGATTTTATGATTGGCTAACAAAAGACTCAACATACTTCTTTTCTGATGGTTTCTAAAGAAATTTTAATTTCTGACACTCTTTTCAATGTCTTACAAACTAAAATGATAGATGTTCCATGTTGCCTTGAGAGAATTAATGAAACAATATATTTACTTGAGGATCTGAACAGAAATATCGAGGATTTGTATGTAAAGTCTGAAGACTGACTACTGCAGAGAAAATAACTTAATCGAATCAAAATCTCGTACGAAAGGTTAAAAGAAAGAAGAAAGAATGAAAATATTTGATATAATTTTGAATGATATACTGAAGAACATGAAAGAAAGATTCTCTGGTATCAAAAATTTCGAGTTCATTCCTTTAGCTAGCTAGCTAGATGGATAGATAGATAGATAGATAGATAGATAGATAGATAGATAGATAGATAGAGAGAGAGAGAGAGAGAGAGGAGAGAGAGAGAGAGAGAGAGAGAGAGAGAGAGAGAGAGAGAGAATGTAACTTACTTGTATTTGACTTGTGTTTTAAGGTTAGTACTGTTGTTCCACTCTCTACTCATATTGTCCGTAGCATTGGGAGGATCAGCCCAACATCCTGAGGAAACAAAAATAAAGCAACAAATAACTTTCTAATTGGGAACAGCGGACGCGTATTCTTAGAGTATTCGACCCTGGAGGTGACACACCTGTGATCGAGCCCGTTGCCCAACGTGGGGCGTTAGAGAGGGCCCTTAACAATAATGCCCGAGCTCCAATCTGTCTGTCCCCACCTCCATCGCGGGTATTAATGGTGACACAAAATGGGAGCCAAGTCACTACCTTATAATTTTGCTACATATCAAAGGGAATGGAGAGATAGATTTAAATCCTGCCATACCCTGCGTCTTGTATTCTTGCTGTATACGTGCTTTAGGGGGCAGATAACAGTGATATTCCTGGTACAGGGAGGAATATGGTAATATAGTTTTACACTGCGTGTTTCATTTAACAACTGAAGAGAGCTATTTTACAATTAGTGAATGGATACGAACAACATTAAAATACGTATTTATAAGATATATATATATATATATATATATATATATATATATATATATATATACATCAACAACCAATAAAAGCATCCTCTAATAAGTTTGTCGACTGATACTTCGGCTCTTGCGAGGAGAGTAACCCCGGGGTGCTCTAGGGTGACTCATATTTACAAGGCAAGTCAACTAACCTAACCTAACCAAACAATTATTTAACTTTACATGGGAGTTTGGGGTTCCTCATCTTTACAAAATCCCATATCCCTGGTACTGACAGAGAGTGAACGATGCTCTCTTATTCCTTCACGTTGTAGGAGGTGATTCTGAGGGATAACCTCGGTAATGAATAGGATAAAACTCCACCTTCATGTTACCTGCATGTCACAGGAGGCCACTGGAAGCGATATTTATGGTAGTGGTGGAGAAAGAACACTATCCTCGTATTCTCTGAAAGTCTTAAAACCCGCGGTAGCTCAGTGGTAGAATGTGTGAGTCGGCAAGCGACAAGCCGGACTAAAGGGGTTTTATTTCCACTGTGGAGCGCTTTGAAGACCATCCAGACTTAATCCACTAACTCCAACATGCCTGTGTTCATCCCCATATCTAGGGCTAATTGTGACATATATAACTGTTAAATAAATTCTCTGCAGGATGGCAGAGCTGACAATCCCATCGCTCAAAAAATATTTGTCTCACCATAGAAATACTACTATAAAGGGAAAAGCTACACATTTAGGAAGTTGAAATACTATTTCCCTTCAACCTCTGAATAAAATAAACTTTGTAAAAGACAGTTTTATATATATATATATATATATATATATATATATATATATATATATATATATATATATATATATATATATATATATATATATATATATATATACATAAATATATACATATATATATATATATATATATATATATATATATATATATATATATATATATATATATATATATATATATATATATATATATATATATTCACACACACACACACACACACACACACACACACACATATATATATATATATATATATATATATATATATATATATATATATATATATATATATATATATATATATATATATATATATATATATATATATATATATATATTGCATATGAAAACACATCACTGTATCTACACGGTGACTTGGAGCTCTGAGCAAGACTCTCTTTCTCTCGAACAAAATCGGTAATAACATTTACAAGACGTGCACTTCAGCATTGTTACCTATACTTTCCCTGTGGATGACCCAATCAGGGTTATTAGTTTCTCATGAATGTGTGCGCTCTGAATCGGCCCCCCTCCTCCCACTTACAAAGGGAATTGTAGTGAATGCACATGAAGAAACATCTTTTGGTACATACCTTCTTGACCGTGCAACTGACAGACAGCATAGTCAAATCCCTCACTCGACTTGAGAGATATATCAGCAGGAACGAGAGAAATGTTGGAGGAGTTTGGCGTGGGAGGGACTTTCAAATATCGAAAAACGTCTTTTCCTGTTGATATTCCTGCCATATTTATTACATCTTGGTTTGGGTTGTAAATGCCTCCTCCAGTCCAGTCATCGCGTCTGAAGAAATAGATTGTTAAAGAATAAAAAATCTATGTTGTCACTCACTCTTAATCTTGGAAAGCAATGAAAGCTATTATCCCGCCTCAGATAGAAGTTGGTTCAAGAATAACCATCTAGATCGGTATGCACTCTTAATCTCAGGAAAACATGCATCTTGTAATGATAAGTAACACTCGGAAATTAAATAACTATATAAATTGTAAGGTTCGGTTACGCTACATTGCGTTACGTTACGTTACATTGTGTTAGATGATTTGTCTTGTAAATATGACTAACCCTGGAACATTCTAGGGCTACTCTTCTTTACAAGATCCAAAAGCATTATAACGGTCAATTTACTGCCTCGGAAAGAAGTACATTCAAGAACAAGTCTATACGACGCTATAGCCTATCAATCTTTGGAATGAATATTAAGGATGGGTTAACTCCTTCAGTCCATATAATGATCTTTAAGAACAGAAAAATGTCATGTTCCCTCACTATCTAATGAATGAATATTGATGGAACGTTTCCTTAACTGATTAGGTTATTGCCTTTGCAAAAGAATGCATTTGAGAAAAAAGATACCTCGTAATTTGCACTCTTTATCTTAAGAAGGCCAAAGCGAAGGTAAGTTATATTGTGTGGATGAGGATTTAAGGGAGAAAAGGTAAGACGAGATCAGAAACAAAGGATCCAGGACTACGGAAGATTCAGCCTTATCAGGATCCCCGACCCCACGTAAACGAGCAAATGGGAATAGTGAAAGGGGAAGAAGAAGACTCTTCATCTTAGAAGGACATTTAAATTACAGCCTCCTTTGACTAGCCGAGTCATTACATCTGCAAAAGGGAAATTCAACATCATAATTCCATATCATTAATCTCAAGAAGGAACCATAGATATGGTAACGTCATTCCTTCCTGCATTACCATCTTTTTTTATGCCTACAGCTACACTGAATATTCTTGGATATTCATCACACATCTTTTATTATCCCTACACTCTCCATCTCTGTTTCTCTTTATGTATTCTTCGTGCCCAGACCCGATGAGGGCTGTTTTATTTTATAATTTTTTTTGGCCCTTCCTGGTGTCACAATCATAAAAAAAAGTGTATACAATGGTATTATAAGAATCAAATCACGTGTTATCTAATATTTATCATAGAAAAGATTTATGTCAGGAGAGTTTACCCCATTCAGTGAAAAGCGTCGTACTATAGAATGAAAAACTACATAAACAGATGTACTGGTAAATATTAAGAAGTAACATTAAATAACACAAAAGATGATAATTTTGTTTAAACAGATGTATATAAAAATATCTCAAATAAATGGTGTCTTTCAATACATCAAAGAATGACGATGAAAAATGGATGAATAAGAGATTGGGAAATGAGAGTAAGAAAAATAAAAATAAAAAGTAACAAAAACCATATTTATTATTGATTTCATTCATTCATAACATACTACAAGTCTTCCTTAAGAAAAACAAACTAGGACAGATATTAAGTGTTCCTAGAACACCCTTCGAAACCTTATTGAAAAAAAAAAAATCCCACCGCCCTCTGTGCCTTACTGCGAGAGAGAGAGAGAGAGAGAGAGAGAGAGAGAGAGAGAGAGAGAGAGAGAGAGAGAGACCTTGTGCATTCGTCTTCTACGAATTAACACTGACTTACTTTAGGTGAAATGTTTTGGCATAAAAAAAATAGGGGTAAGGGACGGGAAAGGTATTAGAGGAGTTAAAAAAATAACAGAGCATGAAAGATAGCTTAAAGGGCGGTTTACACGGTCAAACGGTTCGTCGAACGCGGTTCGACAGACAAGTGTTTGAAGTGATGTTCGAACGTGTGAACGGGGTATTTGGTTGTCAAACACGTTCCGTGTTTGACAACCAAATACCCCGTTCACACGTTCGAACATCACTTCAAACACTTGTCTGTCGAACCGCGTTCGACGAACCGTTTGACCTTGTAAATCTCCCCTTAAGAGTCAGTCCATAGCAAACATCACCTCGCTTTTTTCACATTTAATCCCTATTCGAATGGGGGTGGACACAGGCAACTTGGGGCTGGGGGATTAAGACTAGTTCCCCTTATTTAATTTGGTGAAAATTTGCTTTTCTCAAAATACTTACGCGTTATGAAGGCCCAGAGCAACTACAGTCTCAGAGGACAGCGTTCCACCAGCTGCTTCCTGAAAAAATATGATAGTAGTAATAATAATAATAATAATAATAATAATAATAATAATAATAATAATAATAATAATAATAATAATAATAATAATAATAATAATAATAATAATAATGATGATGATAATAATAAAAATAATAATAACAACTATAATTTACTTATTTTTGCTTTATTGTCATAGTTATAATATATAAGGCAAAAGCTTTGGTTTGTTATATCACACTATGCATTTTCTCTTCATAGCCTGTGTGAGGTCTTCTATTATTATTATTATTATTATTATTATTATTATTATTATTATTATTATTATTATTATTATTATTATTATTATTATTATTATTATTATTATTATTATTGTTGTTATTATCATTATTATTATAATTGTTATTATTATTATTATATTATTATTATTATTATTATTATTATTATTATTATTATTATTATTATTATTATTATTATTATTATTGAGAATACTTCCTCCGCATTCCCCTGCGTGCTGTAAAAGTCCAGTAAATGGGGCAGAGCGGGGAACTGGGAACCCCCTCCTCTGTATTATACTACCTACGAATAGACAAGAGATGTGGGGGTATTCTGGAAGGAGAGATCCATCCAGAACCCTAGTAATTGGGTCTCTGAATGCGCGTGGATGTGGTGTAAATGTAAATAACATGGAGGTGATAGAGAGTATGTTTGTGGAGAGAAAGATAGATGTACTTACACTGAGCGAAACTAAGATAAAAGGGAATGGTTAGATGACATTTGGGAGAGTGGTAGGTAGGGTGTCTGGAGTTGAGAGGGGGAGAGAAAGAGAAGAAGTGGCTCTGTTATTAAGTGAAGAGATGAATAAGTGTGTGGCAGGATGGAAGGAAGTATCTTCTCGAATAATAGTGGCTAAAATGAGACTGGGATGCTAGGTTTGGGCGTTTGTGAGTGCATATGGCCCTGGCAGTGAAAGAAATGAGGAAGAAAGAGAAGAATTTTGAATGAAATTGAATGAGTATTCAGAAGACTTGGAAATGAATGTGAATGTGGTGTTGATGGGAGATTTGAATGCAAGAGTAGGGAATGAGCCAGCAGATGGTGTAATTGGGAAGTATGGAGTACCTGCAAGGAATGAGAGTGGAGAGAAAATGATCAAAATGTGCATTGAGAGAATGTTGATTCCTAATACTGTATACAAAAAGAAGGATGTGCACAAGTATATATGGGTCAGAATGGATAATGGAAGAGTAGTTGACAGAGCATTAATGGATTATGTTGTGGTGAACAGGAAGGTGATTGGAAGAGTATTGGATGTGAATACACTGAGAGGAGCTAGTGGTGGAATATCTGATCATTATTTAGTGGAAAGTAGAGTGAGAGTGGGAGAGAGGTGGAGAAAGAGGAGAAGCGAGAAATAAAAGTGAATTAATTGTATAAGAAAAAGACAGACTGTGAGTATAAGGCTAATGTGAGAAATGTGTGGATTGTAGTGAAAGAGAAAGTGGAGGAGGGAGTGGAAGAAGAATGGGGCTGTGTCAAGGAGGAAGTTATGAAGTGTGCCGAGCAGTGTGCAGCAGGAAACTAACTGGTGGAAGTAAAAGGAAAGGTAGTGAAAGGTGGAATGAACAGATGAGTGCAGTAGTGGCTGAAAAGAAGCGGGCTTATGAGGTATGGTTGCAGGTAGGTAATGTAGAGACATATGAAAGGCATTCTGCAAAGTGGAAGTTAGTGAAGGGTGTTGTGAGGGAGGCAAAGGGAGAAGAGGATGTAATGTGGGGCATATGCGTGTCTGAGAATTTGAAAGAAATAAAAAGATATTTTGGAAGGAAGTGAAAAGAGTGAGGAAAGGTGAATGTGGTAGGGAGGGTACGGTGAAAGGAGGAGATGGGCAATTGCTAGTGAATGAAATAAAGGTGAGAGAGAGATGGGCTGATTATTTCAAGAACCTTCTGAATGAGGATGATTATAGAGAGGCAGAGATTGTGGCTGTGGAAACGAAAGAAGAATGCCAATGTTAGGAGATGAAAATGATAGACATATAACAAAAGAGGAGGTACGTTTGGCATTGAGAGCAATGAAAGCAGGTAAAGCACCAGGGATAGATGGGTGTCATGCTGAATGCTTGTCAAAAGGTGGGGAGGCATTAGTAGAATGGATGGTTAGGCTGTTGCATGTATGTTTCAGGAAAGGGAGGGTTCCAGTTGATTGGAGGAGTGCACATGTAGTTCCACTTTACCATGGGAAGGGAGACAAGTATGAGTGTAGCAGTTTTAGGGACTTAGTTTGCTGAATGTAGTTGGTAAGGTACATGGAAGAGTGTTAATCGAGAGAATTAGGTAAGGTACTGAGAGACTGATTGGGGAAGAACAGTGTGGGTTCAGGAGAGGAAGAGAATGTGTGGATCAGGTGCTTGCTGTAAGATAAGTGTGTGAGAAGTTCTTGGAGAAAGGTAGGGACACTTTTTGGGCCTTTTTGGATTTAGAGAAAGCATATGACAGGGTAGATAGAGAGGGGTTGTGGAGGGTGTTGCGACTGTATGGAATAAGTGAAAGTTTGTTGAATGTGGTGAAGAGTTTTTACATGAATAGTAGAGCATGCATGAGAGTTGGGAATGGTATGAGTGATTGGTTTGAGGTGAATGTTGGGTTACATCAAGATTGTGTAATGTCACCATGGTTATTTAAAATGTATATGGATGGAGTGGTAAGGGATATAAATGAAAGAGTATTAGATAGAGGCTTGAAACTAGTGGGTGAGGATAAAAGGTCGTGGAAATTGAGTCAGTTGCTATTTACGGATGATACTGTACTGGTGGCTGATGCTGAAAATGAATTGAATCATTTGGTGATTGAGTTTATCAGTGTGTGTGAAAGAAGGAAGTTGAGGGTGAATATAGGTAAAAGTAAAGTCATGAGATGCACGAGGAGTGTTAATGTTGGCAGATCAAATGTAGGAGTGAATGGGGAGTTGCTTCAAGAAGTTGAGTGTTTTAAGTATCTGGGGTCACATGTATCAAGGAGTGGACGAGTGGATGTAGAGATAACTCACAGAGTGAAGGAAGCTAGTAAATGTCTAGGTGAGTTGAAAAGTGTAATGAGAAATCGATATTTGGGAATGAATGCAAAGAGAAGGATATATGAAGGTATGATTGTGCCGGCAGCATTGTATGTAGCAGAGACTTGGAATGCAAGAGAGGATGAAAGGAACAAGTTGAATATAATGGAGATGAGGTGTTTGAGAGGCATGACTGGTTTATCTAGAATAGATAGAGTAGGAAATGAGGATGTCAAGAAGAGAATGGGTGTTGGAATGAAGCTATCGGATAGCTTACATCAGAGAGTGTTGAGCTGGTTTGAACACATGGAAAGGATGAGTGATGAACGAATAGAGAAGAGTGTGTGGAATGCAGAAATGATTGGAGTTAGGTCAAGAGGAAGACCTAGAATGAGATGGATGGATGGCGTGAAAAGAGCACTGAATGCACTTGGAATGTCAGTGGAACAGGGAAGAGTGCGTGTAAGGGATAGGATCGAATGGAGGAAGATTGTGCATATATGACGCGGCCTAAAGGAATTTCTCGCACCTGCTAACTCAGTGAACTGTGGTGGACGGGTGTGAGGGGAGTGCCATGTGATGAAGCGGTGGGGGTAATCCAGATGCTGCTATCGAGCCTCATTGTAGAATATCCTTGTCCGCCTACCTTATGGATGACCAAAGCAGGGTGGAAAGGGGGAAGACGTGGCAACCCTTTATCCCCAAGGAGCTGAGAGGAGTGGTTGAGGTGTGTGTGGATTGTGGTGAATGCACATTTATTGGCTTGGCCACACCCCTTACAAGGGAAATGAGGCATGTGTATATGCATGTATGTATGTATGTATGTATGTATGTATTATTATTAATTATTATTATTATTATTATTATTATTATTATTATTATTATTATTATTATTATTATTATTATTAATACATTATTATTATTATTATTATTATTATTATTATTATTATTATTATTATTATTATTATTATTATTAATCATCCCTGATGGTGGGCGAGAAAGGATACTTCATTCAAATTTAATGAGTCGTAGGACTAAAAGGGATAGGGTTAGTGAAAGGTTGAAATTCGTCTCTTATAATAAAGCATAATATTTCTCTTGCCACAGAACAGTTAATGGATAAGGTGGAGATAAGAAGGGTATGATGAATTTTTCGTTTCTCATATCTTTTTTTTTTAGCTCGTCATGGTATTGTGTTGAAAAAAAATATACATTCTTTTGGCAGTTTTAAGTGTGGGTTATCATTAATTTCCATCAGAAAGAATATATATAACCATATTGCCTTTACTCTATGGCAACTCAGCAAGGTCTGTGAGTAAGCCATTAAAAATGAGGGAAAATGTTATGGCATAGAGTTGAAAAATAATTATTGCCATATTCCAGTTATCAATTACTTCACAAACAGGAGATCCGACTACTGCATACCTCTCCTTACCCTTTGTCAACTCAGCAGCTTTGTTAAGTACACCATTAGAAGATGGCAATCATAGTGGGAAAGTATCTTTATGTCATGAATGTGGAAGAGGCAGTAACAACATCTTTAAGCACCCATTCCCTGTCGTCTTATTGAGTATAATGAGCGCACTAACATAAAAAGCAGCCCCATAGTTGTTACTAAAGTGAAATTTAGGGAAAATCACTAAGGGATGCACATACATCAAGAGCTTTGGTGGGCAATCAGTTGATTTCATCAATCCCCTGGGATATTCAAATCCGAATATGTTCAAGACTCTTAGAAAGAGTGCCTATTTAATATTCATATATGCAATTCCGAACTCCTGCATACTTTAGAGCATGCTTAGATGATTGAACTGTATTTCAGCTTAACCAAATACATTTAAAGTCAATATAAAGATAACACAATAGGTTTATAATATATGTTCTAGGAGGGAAACTTTTTATTCCAATGGGGGGTTTACACAGTCAAACGGTTCGTCGAATGCAGTTCGCCAGACAAGTGTTTAAAGTGATGTTCGAACGTGTGAACGGGGTATTTGGTTGTCGAACACGCCCGTTCACATGTTCGAACATCACTTCAAACACTTGTCTGTCGAACCGCATTCGACGAACCGTTTGACCATGTAAATGTCCCTTAATATTCTCTAAGTGCAAATTTCAAACTACACAACCAAAACTATATAAGATACAGGCCTACTTTTAATTAAAAGAAAATAGTTTTATACAGTAAATATTTTAAAATAAGCTTGCATTTTTTATATTTTCTGACTGCAGATCATTAAAAGCTAATTATTTAAAACTGCATAAGATGCAGGCCGACTTATATATGAAATAGAAATTTGTTTTATAAAGTAATATTTTGGGATAAAGTTTTTGTTTTAACATTTTCTGGTTATGCATCTCCAAAACCATACTGTTCGAAACCTCATGAGATGTGGGCTCACTTGTATTTAAAATTTAAAAAAAAACAGCTTTATAATATAAGTATTTGGAGAAACTTACATTTTCTTTATATTTTCTGACTGAATATTTTCAAAACCGTTCTACTTAAAATTGCATAACATGCACGGCTACATATACATAAGATAGAAAAAAGTTTCATCATGTTATTTTTATGGGAAGCTTTTTATTATTTTCTGATAGTGGATGATCAAAATCAAATTATTAAACACTGCATAATATGCAGGCCTAGTTATATATAAGATACAATACAATTTTGTAATGCACTTTTATGGAGGAAATTTTAATATTCAAATATTTTATGACTGTATATATTCAAAATCGCACTATTTAAGCTGCATAAGATGCAAGCTCACTTATAAGTAACATACAAAAAAGCTCTAAAATATAATTTTTTTTAGTGGAAAAAAGGAATTTCTTTTTAACATTTTCTGGGCGTATATCCTCAAAACTCCACTATTTAAAACTGCATAAAATGTGGTCACTTATATATGAAATACAAAACAATTTTAAAATGTAATGTTCTGGTGGAATTTTTTTATATTTTCTGACGTGCATATTCAAAACCACATTATTCAAAGGCGCATGAGATGTGGGATCACTTATATATAAAATGCAAAACAATTTTATAATGTAAGTTTTCTAGAGGAAATTTCCTTTTATATTTTCTGACCACGAATATTAAACACAACACTATTGAAACTGCAAACAATGAAGGCCCATTTTTATATAACACACATATACATACACATACCTTAACAAGATTGACGAGATGAAGCAGTACATCTAAAGATTCAGGAAAAGCTAAAACAGATCCCTTTTCTCGACATAACTCAAGATTGTCCATAAATTTCTT
>JAXCGZ010009495.1:127500-137500 GCA_037179515.1 Halocaridina rubra
ATCAGGGGACTTAAACAGAGAATCAAGAAGTTAGAGGAAATGGTTGTAAGCCTTGATGATAAAATTCGGAATATGGATGGAGAAATGAAAGAGAATGAAACACTCAGAGAACAAATAAGATCTTTGGAGGAAGCAAATAAAGCACAAGGGCAGGAGAGAAAGGAACTAGAAAAAAAGAATAAAGAAGCTGGAAGGGGAAAAGAGTGAACTAGAATCTAGAATTTCTAAACAAGAAGATAAAAACAAACAGCTGAATGACAACCTAAAGGAATTAGATGTTAGTTCACTGCTCTCTTCTGAGAGAGACGAGATTGCTGCTTGGAATGTCCAGATTAAGGAAAACATTGAACAGTTCAGAAAAGAGTTCCAGGAGCTGAATATGGAAAATGATGCCATGAAAACGTCCTTTGCTGATGCACTAAAGGGGAATGTGGCAGTAAAAGAGGCTGTAAAGGTGGTGGCACTGGAAAACATACAAACAGTTGACTATAAAGAGACAGTAATCGAAAAAATGAAAGACGTTGTGATAGAAAGGGCAAACCCACTCATCAGACAGGCACTTGATAAGGAGAAGACAGTGGTAATCTCAGGCATAAGTGAATCCCAGGAGCCAACATGGCAGGGGAGACTTGAAGAAAATAAAGCTAGGGTTGTAGACCTGATAAGAAAGCTTGGAGTAGTATGTGGTCCTGAGGATATTGTAAACATACACCAACTAGGTAAATATTCGAGGGAAGGAAAGCCGAGACCAACAAAAGTAACCTTTGAGAGAGGGGAAACATGTAGGGAAATATTGTTGAGAAAAAAAGTCTAAAAGACCTTCAAGAATGCAAAGAAGTGTTCATTAGACGATACAGAACACAGGAAGAGATGGGAAAGATCAAAAACTTGTTGCAAGAGGCAAGAAGGTTAAATGATGAGAGAAATGAAGAAGAGAAGAAAAATTTTCGTTACAGAATACTTCCAGACAAAGGGGAGATAAAGAAGATAATGACAGAAGATCAGGGGATGGGGCCTCATTAAGATTGTTATACACAAATGCTGATGGATTAGCTGGTAAGGCAGTAGAATTAAAAGATAGGATTCACAACAGTAAGGCAGATATAGTAGCAATTACAGAGACTAAGTTGAGTGAGGACATAAACAGTGTCACAGTTTTTCCTAAGGGCTTCAGAATACTAAGGGTTGAAAGATCTGAGAGGACTGGTGGAGGGATAGCACTGCTCATAAGTGAGAGGATTCAAGTTGAAGAAATAAACTTGGCTATAGAAAGTGAGTTCAGGGAATTTCTTGTTGCTCGCATAAATACTGGGTCAGAGAGCATTATAATAACTGTTGTATACAACCCACCAAGGAACCAAAATAGGCTTGAAATTTATGAGGAAAGTCATATAGGTACTATTGAAGTCATAAACTCAGTTGTTAACATGGCACGGGAGAAAAAATGTAGGATTTTGATTATGGGAGACTTTAATCATAAAGAGATAGATTGGATAAATCTTGACCCACACAGTGGTGAGGACTCATTCGGGGCAAGATTCCTAGATTGCGTACAAGGGAATTTCCTACACCAACATGTAATGGAACCAACAAGAGCCAGGGGTGGGGATGAGCCATCACTACTTGATCTAGTGTTCACAGATAATGTGTTGGATATTGAAAATATTGAGTATGAACCACCAATTGGAAAGAGTGACCACTGTGTGTTGTTGATGGAGTATATCATTGAAGATATTCTTCCTGAGAGTAGAGGCACTGAGGACATGAGGAGGAACTATCCGAAAGGAGATTACATCAAAATGAATGAGCTTTTTGCAGTTATTGACTGGAGAACCTTATTTTACAACAAATCTGTACAAGAAATGTATGACATCTTTTGTGAGAAATATGGGAAGATAGTAGATTGCTGCATACCTGTCACCAAAGTAGGTGTAATTCATGCCAGAGAGAAATGGTTCGATAATGGGTGTAAAAGAGCTAAGGAGTGGAGAGACAAATGCTGGAAATGGCATAGGAGGAGAAAAAACATAAATGCATGGCAAACCTACAAAAGAGCAAGAAATGACTACCTAGGTAAAAGGAGAGAGGCAGAGAGAGATTATGAGAGGGACATCACCAGGAAGGCTAAAGAAAATCCCAAGCTTTTCCACAGCTTTATCAGAGGAAAACTGAAGGTAAAAGAACAGGTTTTAAGGCTAAAGAGAGCGGATGGAAGCATCACTGAGACGGACGAAGAGATCTGCAAAGAATTGAACAAGGAGTTTCAGTCAGTATTTACAGTAGAAAATACCCCACCCCCTCAGATTGCAGTGATAGAAGCTCAAGGGCCGGTATTAGAGAACATCAACCTTACAGCCACAGAGGTATGCAAAGCGCTGATGGATTTAGATGTTCATAAAGCTACAGGTCCTGATGACATATCCCCTCATGTGCTTAAAAAATGCGCAAACACAATATCAGTGGCACTAAGTATCATATTTAAGGAGTCACTGGAGTCGGGGGAGATTCCAAGATGCTGGAAACAAGCAAATGTGATACCTATCTTCAAAATGGGAAGGAGGGATACGGCTCTGAACTATAGACCAGTTTCCTTGACCAGCATAGTTTGCAAAGTTATGGAGAAACTACTAAGGAAACATATCTCTCTTCACTTGGAATCCTTCAACTTTTTCTCAGTGAGGCAACATGGCTTCAGAGAAGGTAGATCAACAGTAACAAACTTATTAGAATTTTATGATGAGGTAAGCCAAATCTTACAGGAAAGAGAGGGCTGGGCAGATTGCATATTCCTAGACTTCCAGAAAGCGTTTGACACTGTTCCACATGGGAGACTTATTAGGAAGCTGTTCTCAATAGCTAGAATAGGTGGAAATGTTTTGGAATGGATAAAAACTTACTTAGAAGGAAGGGAACAGAGGGTTAGAGTAAGACACTCAGTGTCTGAATGGAGAAGAGTTAGTAGTGGAGTTCCACAGGGTTCAGTTTTAGGGCCACTTTTGTTCCTTGTATATGTAAATGACCTACCAGAGTCTGTAAATTCATTCATGAATATGTTTGCAGATGATGCAAAGATTGTGAAGAAAGTAAAAAACGAGAACAATGGTAGAGAACTTCAGGAGGATTTAAATAATCTGCATGAGTGGTCAGAAAAGTGGCTAATGAAATTCAATACCTCAAAATGTAAGGTAATGAGAATGGGTACAAGTGCAAGAAGGCCCAAGCTTGACTACTCGGAGGCTGGAGTACAACTTCAAGAGACAGAAAATGAGAGAGATCTAGGAGTAAACATACTGGCAGATTTGTCTCCAGAAATACATATAAATGGCGTAGTAAGGGCAGCATATGCATTCTTATCAAATGTAAGGGTAGCCTTCAGGCACATGGACAAGGAAATGTTCAGAAATATTTATGTAACCTATGTGAGGCCAAAACTCGAATATGCAGCCCCCTTTTGGAATCCGCACTTGAAAAAGCACATAGCTAAGCTTGAAAAAGTTCAAAGACATGCCACGAAACTGGTGCCAGAAATACGCAATCTCAGTTATGATGAGAGGCTGAGGGAATTAGACTTGCCATCACTCGAAGCTAGAAGAGTAAGGGGGGATATGGTGACAGTCTTTAAATTCCTTCATGGTTATGATAGAGTGGATAGGGATCGATATTTCGATAAGGCTGGCTCTAGAACTAGAGGTCATAGTTTGAAGCTTCGTAAGAAAACTTCTTTGCAGGATGTAAGGAAATACTTTTTCAGTGTAAGAGTAGTTGATAATTGGAATTCGCTAAGCGAGGAGGTAGTTAATGCTATCTCAATCCATAGTTTTAAGGACAGGTACGATAAGTATCACTAAGTCTAAAATGGAACCGATAAGGAGACGGGAAGATACGAGCTTTGGGCTCTTTCCCGTAAACACAATTAGGCAATCACAATTAGGTAATCACATACATACATACATACATACATACATACATACATACATACATACATACATACATAAGTAGATAGATAGATAGATAGATAGATAGCTAGCTAGCTAGTTAGCTAGCTAGCTAGCTAGATAGATAGATAGATAGATAGATAGATAGATAGATAGATAGATAGATAGATAGATAGATAGATAGATAGATAGATAGATAGATAGATAGATAGATAGAGAAAAATGAAAGAAAGAAGAAAGAAGAGAGAGAGAGAGAGAGAGAGAGAGAGAGAGAGAGAGAGAGAGAGAGAGAGAGAGAGAGAGAGAGAGAGAGAGAGAGAGAGAAATCAAAACCTGCAATGAGTAAATCTTGTACACACAATAATGGAATAACAATAAATATTTAAATAACGACTGAAAAAATAAATATGAATGCCTCTGCTCACCTGGCAGCATGCAAGCATAGTGGAAAGCATTTTTGCTTTGGCATCCTTGAGCTTTGATGTTGGTATTGCCACCCGCCTCTCTTTTAACAGTCAAACAACGTAGCGTGTTACTCAGCTGCGGGGGAAAATATAAAAATAATTATGAAATAAAGACTAAATTATTGTGTATATGTATATATATATATATATATATATATATATTATATATATATATATATATATATATATATATATATATATATATATATGTATATATTGGTTAAGCATCAGAGAAGGGAAATATAAATTATACAAGATTTGAAGACAATATGGTCCAGATATCCCTTTGAAGAATTGCATTGAGAGTGTGTCTCTCATCGAGGTACATGCGTCTTCTCCAGAAATGATCTTGGACCTTAAGTCCCTTCTGGCTCGGTGGTCGAGCTTTAGGGAGACATCCTCTATCGTTAGGCTATGAAACATAATTTGACGAAAACAAATAATCTCTAAAAACACGAAAATATTATATATATATATATATATATATATATATATATATATATATATATATATATATATATATATATATATATATATATATATATATATATATATATATATATATATATATATATATATATATATATATATATATATATATGGTGAAGGACTAGGCAGAGATGAAGTAATGTTACACAAAGGAAAACGACAGACAAACAATTGTCAAAGTACAGAGGACCTAGAGATATGGAGGATTAGGCCCTGATATAACGATAGATCTGCTATTTGAAGGAAGATAGGACATAAGTATTAGGCAAGACAGAAAGAGGAAGAGAGTTCCAGAGTATGGAGGTAGATGAAAAGAAGCAGTTGCTGCGCTGACCAATCCGCAAGCTAAAAATCTCCACACAGTTCCTGTAACACTTGACGAGTGTTACACGGTCATGGCAGAGGGGGAGGGATGCACCTCGCTATCTCATCAGGGCAGTGATAGAAGTAGTAGTGACAGAAAAGAGAAAGGGATGATGCCCTACGGTGAAGAGGGAGAGAATTCAGATTAGAAGTGAGAGAAGGATCATTAATGAGTCTGACTGCCTTAGATTCAACCATGTCAAGGAGGTAAATATAAGAAGAAGCACCCCCGATGTGTGAGCAGTATTCTAACCAGGGACGGATAAGACCTTTATAGATTTTAAGTAACTGTAAAGAAGAGAAGTAATGACGAAAACGAAACAGAACCCTAATTTTTTGGATGAAGATTTAGAAATCTGGATTATGTGATTCCTTCAAGACAAGTTACAGGTTATATGGATTCTCAATATGTTGATAGATTTATGAAGGTAAATTTCGTTAATTTCGAAGACTACAGGGTTATTAGGAGGAGGAAAAGATAAAGAGATAGCCAGAAACTGTCTTGGACGCATTGAATTTAACTAAATTTTGAGTGCCCCACTCAGATACCCCCTGCAAATCGGAGTTGAAAGTAGGAGAAAGAGTAATACGGGACTGATTACGAATAGCAGATGAAGGTTGTGAAGAAAAGGCAGTGGAAAAGTGAAGGGTAGAATCATCAGCAAAGGCATGAAGAAGAGAGGAAGATGGGGATTGTAAAAGAACATTGATGAAGAGAAGGAACAGAGTAAGTGAAAGAACGGAGCCCTGTGGAACATCACTGGTAACAGAGAAAGGACTAGATGTCGCACCATCAACAATTACAGATATAAAACAGTCAGAAAGAAAACTGGAAATCAGAGACCAAAGAGAAGGGGTAAAGCTGTTCACCCTGACTTATGAGATAAATAATGTTATTAAATTTTGTAATCTAAATATCATTTATATTTTATGTAGCCGCTGGATGTATCTTTTTGGTACTGTGAATGATATATATATATATATATATATATATATATATATATATATATATATATATATATATATATATATATATATATATATATATATATATATATATATATATATATATATATATATATAATAAATATATATATATATATATATATATATATATATATATATATATATATATATATATATATATATATATATATATATATATATATATATATCATTCACAGTACCAGAAAGATACATCCAGCTGCTACATAAAATATAAAAAATATTTAGATTAAAAAATTTAATAACTTTATTTATCTCATAAGTCAGGGTGGACAGCTGTAGCGTAGAAGCAGAATGCCCAACTTGGGAGATGACGGACCCGCTTCGAGCCCCCTGTCGGGGCGTTACGAAGTGTATCCAGATTTAATTTTACAGCTTCAATCCCTCTGTGTCCACTCCCAAATAGGGAGAATAATAGTACAATAAAACTTGAAAAATTATCTGATAAGCCATGAGAGGGAGCTGGCATTTCGTATGACTGATGAGAACTCTTAATACCTCCAACCACACAACAAAGCAATACTGGTAAATTAAAAACTAGTGTGGCATAAGGGGAGGGTCTCGCGGCAGCTCAGTGGTGGAGTGCATGAGTTGGAAAGTGATAAGCCTTACTAACAAGAATATGGTCCCATAGCGGGGCGTTAAGAACAGCAACCAGTTTTAATCCCCGAGCTCAACAAGGTCTGCGACCACCACCCCATTCAAAGAAGGGACAAGTTGAGACGCATGAATGTATTAAAAAAAGAGGAACCTTAAATGAGCTTGCCTTCCTACCTAATGAAATGCTTACATCAGCACTTAGCTACTTGAGGATGCAGAAGAGAGAATGAGTGCGTCTGTTGCTCCTCCTGCCTATTCTCACTAACATAATAGGCATGCATAGGCCTATAAATCTCCATTAAGGGTTTAACACAAACATTTTGAAATTGGATAATCAAGGTTGGAGACCCTTCTTAACACCCCGTGTTTAGTTCAATCGTGGGTCTGTCACCTCCAGAGTCAAGCGTTCTAACCAATGTGCTACCGCGATAAAAATAAATATAAAATTGCAATAGAGCAGAATAGGTACAGAAGAAGTGAAGTAGGAGAAAACAAGAAAACAGAATAAACAGGGAAATAGAGACAATAAAGACAAATTTGATAGAAAAAAAAATACTGATAGATAAATATATAGAGAAAAAAATAAATTTAAGTACAGTACATGAATACAATATATTGATAGATTAATGAAGTCATTATTTACTACAAATGAAGGTAAAATGAATAATGTTAAATAAATAAGTGATATACACACACACACACACACACACACACACACACACACACACACACACACATATATATATATATATATATATATATATATATATATATATATATATATATATATATATATATATATATATATATATATATATATATATATATATATATATATATATATATATATATATATATGAATCTTTTTTTTTTACCCCGACCGGGACTTGAACCTAGGACTTATAATTACTAAGTCATATATATATATATATATATATATATATATATATATATATATATATATATATATATATATATATGCAAAATAAACTGTTATATCACAGCACAATATGAAGCAAAAAAGGCCCATAAATAAAACACAAAAAGGAGCGAAGATGTAATATATATTACGACTGGACTCCAGTCCTCTTCAGGTACAAATTAATTTGTACCTGAAGAGGACTGGAGTCCAGTCGTAATATATAGTACATCTTCGCTTCTTTTTGTGTTTTATTTATGGGCCTTTTTTGGCTTCATATATATATATATATATATATATATATATATATATATATATATATATATATATATGTGTGTGTGTGTGTGTGTGTGTGTGTGTGTGTGTGTGTGTGTGTGTGTGTGTGTGTGTGTGTGTGTGTGTGTGTGTAAAATTACCTGACTGTGCTTACGGAAAAGAGCCCAAAGCTCGTAACTTCGCGTCTCCTGGTCGGCTCCATTTTTGTACATAGTGATATTTATCATACTTGTCCTTAAAACTATGGATTGAGTTAGAATTTACTACCTCCTCGCTTAGCGAATTCCAGTTATCAACTTCTCTTACACTAAAAAAAAAAAAAAAGTACTTCCTTACATTCTGCAAAGAAGTTTTCTTACGAAGCTTCAAACTATGACCTCTAGTTCTAGTAACAGCCATATCAAAATATTGATCCCTATCCACACTGTCATAACCATAATGGATTTTAAAAACTATCACCATATCCCTCCTCATTCTTCTAGTTTCTAATGATGATTAGTCTAATTCCCTCAGCCTCTCATCATAAATGAGATTGCGTATTTCTGGCACCAATTTCATGGCATGTCATTGAACTTTTTCCAGCTTAACTACGTGCTTTTCAAGTCCGGATTACAAGAGGGGACTGCATATTCAAGCTTTGGCCTAACATAGTTTACATGAATATTACTCAACATTTCCTTGTCCATGTGCCTGAAGGCTACCCTTACATTTGCTAAGAAAGCATATGCTGCCCTTAAAATGCCATTTATATGTATTTCTGGAGACAACTCGGCCAGTATGTTTACTCCTAGATCTCTCTCATTTCCTGTCTCTTGAAGTTGTACTCCAGCCACCGAGTAGTCAAGCTTGGGCCTTCTTGCACTTGTACCCATTCTCATTACCTTACATTTTGAAGTATTGAATTTCATTAACCACTTTTCTGACCACTCATGCAGATTATTTAGATCCCCCTGAAGTTCTCTACCATTGTTCTCGTTTTTTACTTTCTTCACAATCTTTTCATCATCTGCAAACATATTCATGAAAGAATTTACAGACTCTGGTAGGTCATTAACAGCGACTTATCAAATATGATAGTGCCGCTGATATTGAATTAGCGCATTTCTAAAGTACATTTTGGGATATATGTGTGTGTCTGTGTGTATGTATGTATGTATGTATGTATGTATGTATATGTGTATATATATATATATATATATATATATATATATATATATATATATATATATATATATATATATATATATATATAGGTCTGTGTGTGTGTGTATACATTACCGTGCATCCAGCACTGTCGCAAGAAAATTCCGGTGTGGCAGGTAAGGGTGTTGGGCTTCCTTGATTATCAATCCTGTAAAGTAAAAAGAAGTCATCATGAGTATTGACTTAAAATGCGTTGTTCATTACGAACACAATTACATTATATGTACAATTCTTTAAATTATATGTACATATTATTTATATATAGTTGTAAAAAATTTGTATCTACCTAACTCTAGTTAGCTATCTATGTACTGGCATATATTTATTTGCAAGCCTCATATATATATAATATATATATATATATATATATATATATATATATATATATATATATATATATATATATATATATATATATATATATATATATATATATATATATATATATATATATATATATATATGTAGTCTCCAGGTTACGTGGTCCCTGAGTTACGATGTTCTGCCGGTACGACAGAGGACCAACTCACAGTGAGCAGCACTGTTGTATTTATATATGTAGAGTTCATGGCTTTATATATTTATTTCCTTATGTATTTGGTTATTTGAAGGTATGTGATTGAATTTACTTACAAAATTACCAAACACATGGCATTGTATGAATGAACCAACAATGTTTATATTTATCTCATATTGTATTCTGTAGACTTTTTGCAAGCATTGTTTCAGAGAATACAACATTATTA
>JAXCGZ010009495.1:155000-174315 GCA_037179515.1 Halocaridina rubra
CATATATATATATATATACACATATACATATACATATACATATCTATATATATATATATATATATATATATATATATATATATATATATATATATATATATATATATATATATATATTGTAGGAAAAGCCCATTAAATAAAACAACGAAAATAAATATATATAAAGTACTTATTAATTTCGTGACCTAAACTGGTAACCTTCTCAAAGTCCAATGGCAAGAGATACAACTAGCAAAACAGAAGAAAACTTGAAAAGAAGGAGACAAAAGAGCCGCCCAGGAGTACTATTCATGGGATTAATAGATAACAATCTTAAATACCCGCCGGGGCTAGTCAGTAATCCCCACAAACAGGCCGCAAAAGGAATTAAAGTCCATACTTATCTAAATAGTCAAGTATAATAGAAGTTTGCAGATGAACTGGCTCCCGTGCTTTGCCGTCTTTTTCGCCTCATTCTGTAAACCAGTATTTATCCTTCATCTTGGAAGCATGCTCTAGTTCAACCTGCTCCTAAGAAGGGTGACTGCTCTATTCCTTCAAACTACTGACCTATTCCTCTAACCTCCTCTATTGCTAAAGTTTTTGAAACTTTGCTCAATGCTCACTTATTGAAACACCTTAAATCTAACTCACTTGTTCTCCGATCACCAGTACGGCTTCCGCAAGGCAAGTTCGACAGGTGATCTCCTATCCTGTTGTACTCATGTATTGGTCATCTACTCTAAGGAACTATGGGGAATCCTTTGTCGTCGCCCTTGATATCTCTAAGGCTTCTGAGAGAGTCTGGCACAAGGCTTTGTTGGCCAAACTCCCTGCCTATGGCTTTACCCCTTCTTTCTGTTCTCTGATTTCCAGTTTTCTTACTGACCGATATGTTGTTGATGGTGCGACATATAGCCCTTTCTCTGTTACCAGTGGTGTTCCACTGGGCTCTGTTCTTTCACCTACTCTATTCCTTCTCTTCATCAATGATCTTCTACAAACCCCATCTTCTTCTCTTCTCCATGCCTTTGCTGATGATTCTACCCTTCACTTTTCCTTTACCTTTTTTTTCTCAACCTTCATATGCTACTCGTAATCAGTCTCGTATCACTCTTTCTTCTACTCTCAACTCCGATTTGCAGAGAGTATCTGAGTGGGGCACTCAAAATTTAGCTATATTCCATGCCTTCAAGACACAGTTTCTGGCTACCTCTTTATATTCTCCTCCTGATAACCCTATTGACTTCGAAACTAACGAAATTTACCCTCTAAATTCTATTAACATATTAGGAATCCATATAGCCTCTGAACTTATCTTGGAGGAATCACATAATCGAAATTCCAAAATCTTCATCCAAAAATTTGGCGTATTGTTTCGTTTCCGTCATTACTTTTCCTCTTTACAGTTACTTAAAATTTATTAAGGTCTTACCCATCCCTGCTGTGAATACTGCTCACACATCTGGGGTGCTTCTTCTTATACTTATCTCCTTGATAGGGTTGAATCTAAGTCAGTCAAACTCATAAATGATCCTTCGCGTACTTCTAATCTGGATTCTCTCTCTCTTCGCCGTAAGGTATCTTCTCTTTCTCTTTTCTATCACTACTACTTCTATCGCTGCTCTGATGAGTTGGCAAGTTACATCCCTCCCCCACTGCCAAGGCCGCGTAACACTCACCAAGTGGCCTCATCTCACAGATACTATGCGGAAATTTTTAGTTCGCGGATTGGTCGGTGCAGCACTGCTTCTTCCCATCTACCTTCAGACTCTGGAACTCTCTTCCTTCCTCTGTCTTTCCTAATTCTTATGACCTATCATCCTTTAAAAAGGAGATCCATCATCATCTCAGGGCCTAGTCCTCCATATCTCTGGGCCCTCTATACTTTGACTGTTTTTTCTGTCTGTCGTTTTCCTTTGTGTGGCATTACCTCATCTCTGCCTTGTCCTTAACCTTTTCCTTTTCCATTGTCTAGGTATTTATTCGTGCCCGGGCATTTATTGATGAGGGCAGTTTTTGCCTGTCCCGGTGTCACACTCATAATATATATATATATATATATATATATATATATATATATATATATATATATATATATATATATATATATATATATATAAATATATATATATATATATATATATATATGAGGTCCTCGATTTACGTTTGGGTTTCATTCCTGAAACGTGATGTAACCCGATATTCATCTAAGTCGGAGCACACCTGAATACGAACCTAGGTTCCCCACCTATGCTAAAAATAAATAATCTGAAACATAGAAACATAATCTAAGTTCATAATCTATGACATAAAAATAGGAAAAGTACACTATACAGTATTGCTTACCTTTGCTCTTGAGGTTGACTTCCACACTGGAAGGGGCATTGCAAGGGAGGGAGAGGCAGACTTATTGGGAGGAGGAAGGTGGAGAGGAAGGTGCTGAATGACTGCGGCAGGTGGTTCTGGAGAGGCAATAGAACCGACAGCAAATGCTGGAAATATTGGGGCAGGCAAACCTGTAGAGGCAGCTGAGGTAGAGGGTACAGGATATGTTGTTGGGGCTCTACCTTCACAAAGAAAATGTCGAGGCGAGAGTGGAAGGATGCTTTCTTCTTATCCTACCAAATTTCCGTGTAACACCACAGGCAATCCATGACCCCTGTGGCTACAAGGCAATTCATGACCCCTGTGGCAACCTTAGTATCCATTGCAGTTCTGTGGTTCGCCTCAGACTTAGCCAACCATTCCTCTATCAGGGTAAAACCTTCTTCCATGCCTGTGCTTGTGAATCCTTGGGCTATGGGCTTGATATTTATTCCTCCTCTTCAATCAACTGCCTCTCCAGTTGAATGAGGTCCTTAACAGATAACTCCTTTCCATGAGACTCCAGCAGCTCTGTTACATCTTCTTCTGCTTTGTCTACATCTTTTCCCACTTTTATGTGGGGTCGATGTTTCTAGCCAGTTTTCTAAATTTGTTTCTGTCCCATACCTCATCACCCAACAAACCTTTAGATCTCAGGTCGTCATTGATGCAATCCAGCCACCTACACTTTGGTCTCCCTCTCCTTCTCCTACCCTGTATATCCATTTCCATCACCCTCCTCCCAACATACTGTTCATCCCTCCTAACGACATGACCATACCATCTTAGTCTACTTTCTTGTATCTTATCTGATATTTCTCTAACTTTTGAGGTAATTCTAATTACCTCGTTTCTGATCTTATCGCTTCTTGTAACCCCACACATCCATCTCAACATCCTCATCTCTGCCACATCCAGTTTTTTCTTTTGTGTTTTCTTTATTGCCCATGTCTCTGCTCCATACATCATCGCAGGTCCCACAACAGTCTTATGCATTTTACCCCTCAACTTAATCCCAATTCTCCTGTCGCACAGCACCCCAGACACTTTCTTCCAGTTCGTCAATCCCGCTTGTATTCTGTGGGTTATTTCCGACTCTAGGTCACCATCCTCTGCTACTGTTGATCCTAAATACTTGAACTTTTAAACTCTTTTCAACACCTTCCCCTGCAAATTGACCTCCCCATCCTCATCATCTCTCAACCTCAAGTACTCTGTCTTCTTCCAGCTGATTTTCAGTCCTCAATCCTCCATCACTCTTCTCCACTCCTCAAGCTTCTCCTCCACTACCTCTCGTCTGTTGCTATTCAGTACGATGTCATCTGCAAAAAGCATACACCATGGAGATTGATCTCTAATACCCTGGGCTACTACATCCAAGACCAGATCAAATAGATATGGACTCTAAGAAGACCCTTGATGCAGACCAGCATTTACTGAGAGACTTTCTTCAAGCCCACACTGCTCTTAACATTTGCCTCTGCCCTCTCATACATATCTTGGATGATTCTTACATATTTCTCGGGGACTCCCTTTTCTCTAATACACCTCCACAACTCTTGATGTGGTACTCGATCATATGCTTTTTTCAGGTCAATAAAGTCCATATGCAGTCCTTTCTGTTTCTCCCGATGCTTTTCCATAATTTGTTTCAAGGCAAATATGGCGTCCACTGTCCCTCTTCCAGGCATGAAGCCAAACTGTTCATCCCCAATTTTCGCTACCTCTCTGAGTTTTCTCTCTATGATCTTCTCCCATATCTTCATAGTATGACTTAACAACTTTATACCTCTATAGTTTCCACACTCCTGAATGTCTCCCTTCCCTTTATAGACTGGGATGATTAAGGTTCCTCTCCACTCCTCTGGCATCTTTCCCTGACTGGAGATCTTTTGCATTAAGTCCCACAAGATATCTATGCCTTCCTCTCCAAGACTCTTCCATACCTCCACTGGCATCTTATCAGGTCCTGCTGCCTTTCCATTTTTCATTTTCCTTACTGCCCGCTCTTCCTCTCTTCTAGCCACTGTTGTTGTAACTGCTTCATTTGGAAGTCCATCTTCAAATACTGCTCTTGGGTTCTTTTCATTTAGTAATCCTTCAAAATAAGTTTCCTATCTGCTTTTTATTTCATCCTCTTCTGCTAGAACTACTCCATAGTTATCCTTTATTTGTCTTACTTGGGTCAAGTCCTTGGTTGCAGCATCTCGTGCCTTGGCAATTCGCAATATTTTCTTCTCTCCTTCTGGTGTTTCCAGCTCTTCATAGACTTCATTCAATTTCTCTGCCTTTGCTTTTGCTACTGCTCTCCTTGTCTCCTTCTTTGCCTGCTTGTACTCTTCTTTATCCTGCTTCAGGCCTGATAAATCTGCCTTTTCCATAGCTTCTTTCTTGTTCCTCATCCATTCTTGCGCTTCCTCATTCTACCACTATGACTCTTTATCATTTGGGGGTTTCCTTCCTGATGACTTTCCAAGTACCTCCTCACCAACCCTCAAAATCACCTTACTATTCTCTGTCCACCATTCTTGTACATCTTCATGCAACCTTATCACTTACAACAATCTTCCCTTAAACATAGCTCTCAGCTCTGCATCTTTCAATCTCCACCACTTTATTTTTCCGTCCATCCTCGGTTTCTTACTTTTCCTACATTTCCTGAACCTGCAATCAGTTACTACTATCCTATCTTGCACTGCTATACTCTCCCCATTTATTACTTTACAGTTGCTAATCTCCTTCAGATGGTCTCTCCTACGCAACAATAAATCTATCTGGCTCTCCCTTCCACCACTACTGCATGTAATCAATCTGTTTTCCTTTTTCTCATAGAATGTGTTGACCAATGCCAGATCAAGTGCCACTGCAAAATCAATCACTCTCTCTCCCCCCTCATTCTCTCACCCACCCCCCAGCTCCCATGAACTCTACCCATCCCAGCCCTCCCAATTCCCAAGTGGCCATTTAGATCTCCTCCCAAAATTACCCTCTCCCTTATAGGAATTGATCTAAGCTCCTTGTCCATCTCCTCCCAAAATGCATCCTTCTCCTCTGCTGTACGACTAGTTTGTGGGGCATAGGCACATACCACACTGACTACCATTTTTCCCTGTTCCAGCGTTACACTCATGATTCTGTCACTCTTTCTATTCACACCAAGTAAGCTTTCCTTAAGGTCTTTGGATAGTTTTATTCCTACACCATTCCTCCCTTCCTCATTTGCTCCAATATAGAACAATTTGCAACCCTCACCCAGTTCCCTCGCCTTATTTCCTTTTCACCTGGTCTCCTGCACACACAGCACCCCAATTCTCCTCCTCTCCATCAGGTCACCAATTCTCGCCCCTTCCCAGTCATCGTCCCCACATTAAGAGTGCCCACTCGCAGCACCACCTCTGACACTCTCCCTCGAGCTTGCCTCTTTAACCCAGCCTGCCCATGACTTGGTAGCCCTTGCTGTCTTTCCGGAGGGGCCAGGCGAAGCCCCAACGTGTCGCCTAAGGGGAACGCCCTAGCATGGTTATTATTCTCGTTATCTGTATTGGCCATATTTTGGTTTTGGCAAAATTTTTATGGCCGGATGCCCTTCCTGCCACGAACCCTACCCATCTACCTGGAATTGGGACCAGCACCAAGTTGAGGCTGGCTTGCCCCCCTCAGTGAGCAACTCTGTTACATCATTAGCCCCCATCTCCAAATTGAGCTCCTTATGCAAGGCAACAACGTTCTTGGTGACAGCTTCAGTTGCCTTGGAAGTCATTCACAAACTGGGGGCACAGTTTCTTCCATACCCCATTTAAGCTTAGCATCCTCTCAAGAATCAGCAATATTCTTCACAGCATGGAGAACATTGTACAACTTCCAAAACTCCTTGAGAGTCAAGTTCTTTATCTTCTCAGTTGCCCTGAAGGCCAAAGCGATTGTCCATCAGAGGTAGTAAGCATTAAAAGAGGCAATGACACCTTGATCCATTGGTTGTAACAGAGAAGTGGTATTAGGTGGAAGGTAAGCCAATTTGATATTATGATGAAAGTTATCCAAATGGACAGGTTGATCAGTGGCATTATCCATAACCAGCAACACCTTAAAGGGCAGACCCTTGTAAGCACAGTACCTCTCCACTTCCGGACACAATGGCTATTGAACCAGTCCTCAAATATCTGAAGGGTTATCCAAGTCTTTTTGGTGGACTTCCAAGTGACAAGCAGTTGACCTTTCTAAATGCCCTTAAGAATCCCTTGAATTTTCTGCCAAGTAAACCAACAAGAACTTCAGGTTGATGTCTCTAGCAGCATTAGCCCCCAAAAGCAATTCAGTCTCTTCTTGCATACTTTATAGCCTGAAGCTCCTCCTTGGTGATGTACATACGACTAGGCATACGGTTCCAGAACAAGCCATGCTCATTCACAGTAAATATTTGTTTGGTACGGTAACACCCCCCCCCTTAATCATTTCTGCTAACACTCTTGGAAAATCTTTTGCTGCTTCCTCATCATCACTAGCAAATTCACCTTGTACTCTAAGGCTATGCAAATTAGCACGAGTCTTAAAAAGGCATAAACCAACCCCTACTGGCCACAAATTTTTCACTTTCAATCCCTTCCCCCTTATCCCTTTTCACAGCATTAAGCAATATTTTTGCTTTCTCCTGAATCAACAAGAGGCTCACTGAGATATGCCGTCGATGCTGGTCATCCAGCCAAAACACTAATAACCTTTCCATCTCTATCATTAGCCCACTACGCTGCTTAGCTATCACAGTGGACTTCACTGTGTAAGGATTCGATCTTTATCCTTGATGATCGGCGTCATGTTTGAACAGCTTAACCCCAGTGAGAGGCTAATGTTCGTAGCAGTTTCTCCCTTTGCTGAACGATATATTATTTCTAGTTTAACTTGCATGGTGATGGTTTTTCTTGTCTTCGAAGCACTGACAATGCTCGTAGCAGTTTCTCCCTTTTCTGAACGATTTATTATTTCTAGCTTAACTTGCATGGTGATGGCTTTTCTTGTCTTCGAAGTACTGCCATAAGAAGAATCAACAAAACACGTGGGAGTCATAGTGCAGGTCAAAATTGAGAGAACACAAGCAAGATGAACCAAAAAGCGGATGAGCACAGTGTTGAGTACAAGAGGGAACTGGGCGATGCTTCATCTTCTTCTCAGTCTAATGCCTTGTAAAGACGTATTCCTTCCCCCCCCCCCCCCGTTCAACAAACTATTCCCAATAAAGATCGTATTTACAGCAATGTATTTGAAAATTTTGTAAATAAATTAAATTTAATCTTCAAATAACTTAATGCATAAACAAACAAATAAATAGAACCATTAACTTGATATATATGTATATAATAATGATGCATATGACAACATATTTTTCCGCCACGCTCAACAAATTGTATGAAGATTGTATTTACATCTATGCGTTTGGTAATTTTGTAAATAATTTCAATATAATTCCTTCAAATAACCAAATATATTTACAAATAAATAAATGAAACCGTCAACTTGACATATACATATACAACAGTACTGATGGATGTGTATTCGTCCGCCATGCTCACAAACTTCAGCACGCGAAGTTTGTATTTGCTACGTAAGCTAAATTAATCGAAAGAACTTTTTATTTATAATTTATCAGTAATTTATGGGCTTGCTCTCGACAATGAAATATCATTACTCAAGGACAGCTTTAAACGAGGACTCCCTGTGTGTGTGTATATACATATTTTATATATATATATATATATATATATATATATATATATATATATTATATATATATATATATATATATATAGATAGATAGATAGATAGATATATATATATATATATATAATATATATATATATATATATATATATATATATATATATATATATATATATATATATATACACACATAACTTACATAAATATTTCTGAACATTTCCTTGCCCATTTGATAACAAAGCATATGCTGCTCTTACCATACCATTTATATGCTTTGGGCCTTCTTGCACTTGTACCCATTCTCATTACCTTACATTTAGAAGTACTGAATTTCATTGGCCACTTTTCTGACTACTAGTACAGACTATTTAGGTCTTCCTGAAGTTCTCTACCATTGTTCTCGTCTCTTACTTTCTTCACAATCTTTGCATCATCTGCAAGCATATTCATGAATGAATTTACAGACTCTGGTAGGTCAATTACATATACAAGGAATAAAAGTGGCCCTAAAACTGAACCCTGTGGAACTCCACTACTAACTCTTCTCCATTCAGACACTGAATGTCTTACTCTAATCATCTATTCTGCTCCTTCTAAGGAAGTTTTTATTCATTCCAAAACATTTCCACCTATTCTTGCCATTGCTAGCAGCTTCTTCATAAGTCTCCCGTGTGGAACCGTGTCAAATGCTTTCTGGAAGTCTAGGAATATGCAATCTGCCCAGCCCTCTCTTTCCTGTAAAGTTCTAATAATTTTGTTACTGTTGATCTACCTTCTCTGAAGCCGTGTTGTCTCACTGACAAAAGTTTGTAGGATTCCAAGTGAAGAGAGGTGTATTCTTAGTAGTTTCTCCATAACTTTGCAAACTATGCTGGTCAAGGAAACATGTCTATAGTTTAGAGTCGCATCCTTCCTTCCCTTTTTCAAGATATGTACTACGTTCACTTGTTTCCAGCTTCTTGGAATCTACTTTGATTCCAGCGACATTTCAAATATGATACATAGTGCCACTGATATTGATAACGCATTTCTTAAGTACATAAGGGGAAATATCATTAGGGCCTGTAGCTTTATGAGCATCTAACTCCATCAAAGCTTTGCATACTTCTGTGGCTGAAAAGATGTTCTCTAATACCGGCCCATGAGCTCCTATCTTTGCAATTTGAGGGGGTAGGGTATTTTCTGCAGTAAATACTAACTGAACTCCCTGTCCAATTCTTTGCAGATCTCTTCATCCGTCTTAGTGATGCTTTCATCCACTCTCTTTAATTTTAAAACCTGTTCTTTGTCCTTGAGTTTTCCTCTGATAAAGGTGTGGAAAAGTTTGGGATATTCTTTAGCCTTCCTGGTGATACCCCTTTTATAGTCCCTCTCTGCCTATCTTCTTTTATTTAGGTAACCATTTCATGCTTTTTTTATAAGTATACCAGGCATTTATGTTTTTTCTTCTCCTATACTTTTTCCAGCATTTGTCTCTCCACTCCCTAACACTCTTATATATATTATTGAACCATTTCTCTCTGGCATGGATTGCTCCTATTTTGGTAGAAGATATGCAGCAATCTACTATCTTTCCATATTCCTTACAAAAAATGTCGTACATTTCTTGTACATATTTGTTGATAAATAAGGTCCTCCAGTTAAATAACTGCAAAAACCTCATTAGTTTTTATGTGACTCCCTTTTGGATAGTTCCTCCTCATGTCCTCACTGCCTCTACTTTCAGACAGAACATCTTTGATGATATACCCCATCAACAAAACATAGTGGTCACTTCTTCCAATCGGTGGTTCAAACTCAATTTTCTCTGTATCCAACACATTATCTGTGAATACTAGATCAAACAGCGATGGCTCATCCCCACCCCCTGGCCCTCGTGGGTTCCAGCACATATTGGTGTAAGAATTTCTCTTATGCGCAATCTAGGAATCTTGCCCAGAATGAGTCCTTTCCACTGTGTGGGTCATGATTTAACCAATCTATCTCCCTCTCTATGATTAAGATCTCTCATAATCAAAATCCTACATTTTCTCTCCCTTGCAATGTTAACAACTGAGTGTGCATGTGTCTGTGTGTGGATTATCTCTTTCCTTATAATAACGTCATTAATGAAAATAATGACAAAAATTTGTATACACTGTAATTCCAACATTCAATATGCGTGTTGTAAGCGTATGCTGTACACACTTCATAAATAATTATCGTTCCCGGATTTAAAAATAAGAACCATTAGTACTCCTACTATTGCTAAATACTACTACTACTACTACTACTACTAATAATAATAATAATAATAATAATAATAATAATAATAATAATAATAATAATTATTATTATTATTATTATTATTTATTATTATTATTATTAATAATAATAATAATAATAATAATAATAATAATAATAATAATAATAATAATAATAATAATAATAATAATAATAATAATAATAATAATAATAATAATAATAAAGTACGTACACCTGGTGCACCCGTATTCGATGTCCACCAAATCCCTGTAGAAAGATCACTTCCTTGGTTGTGGAGAAATGCGTTTCCTGGAAGCACAATAGATTACCATCAATGGAAGATAATAATAAAACATGATAAAAATAATATATATGTATGTACGTAAACATATTTGGGGCCATGGTAGCCCCGGGGTGGAAAGCGCAATAAGAGTGACAGCCCCGACATGTGTGGGCTTGATCCCACCGCATTGTGGCTAGTACAGTGCCTCTGGCTAGTACAGAGGTAACGCTCTGGCTTCGCATTCACGAGATCGATAGATCGGTTCCCGTCCAAGACCGAGAGTTTAAGCTGTTTCCTGGCAGGCACTGCTGTGGTTGGACTCCACAGTGGGGGGTTGGGGCTTGCCCCGGCTGACGAATACCCATTGTATTGTAATGGAAATAAGGGTTTATTATTATTATTATTATTATTATTATTATTATTATTATTATTATTATTATTATTATTATTATTATTATTATTATTATTATTATTATTATTATTATTATTATTATTATTATTATTGTGCTTGGAAGTTCACCCAGCCTTACTCCTCTAGCTCCAAGATGTCTACATCCTCTCCTCTTCACATTAAAATAATGCTTTACAGAAGGGAAAGATATATATATTGTCTTGTCTCTCCTGGGTCAGCAGGAGGCCACAACCAAAGCAAGAAGAAATTGCACAATAATAATCTTCAACATGTGCTCAAAAAGTCTTTTCCAGGTAGACTTTTACCTGTCTATTGTTAGATCTCACTTGATATGAAAGATGATATTCCTTAGCAGACTTTTAACACCATGCTCCTCAAGAAGATTGCCTCACTAATTATAAAATCAATATAGAAAGAGAACAAGAGAGAGTCATTACCAGTCTTAAATTCAGAAACAAGCCACTTCATGGGTTCCTATTTTATAGCAACAAAGTGAGAGATGGAGAAGGTGTGTTGCAAGAGATACTGATTTACAGAAAAAGAAATCTTGATGATTATTCTCTTTTCTAGCCACAAAACTGAAAGATGAAGTGGTATATAGCAGACCATGTTGATTTTCTACTCACTTTGCTATATGCCTTTTGAACATCCACAAAATTAATGCAGAGAGAGTAAACAAGATAGAAGCTTTACCGAGACTAGATTCCAGCAAAAAAAAAAAAAAAAAAAAAAAAAAAAGGATCTTCATGAGTTTCCTAATCAAATAAGTGATTGAGGAGGCAGAGAATGGCGATGTATGACAAAATTATCAAAAAACCCTATTTTCTTGCACTAGGTCTGGTAAATAAAAATAAAGCCAATGCTGTATTCTAGAGCTAAGCATCATCATGTGTTCCCTAATCTCTAGCCTAGCCACAAAAGATGGAGGCAAAGATATGTGAAGTGAGTTGCTACCCTTAAAAATTAAATTCTTTTGTTATAATTCAGGCCAATCATGTTGGTTCAAATGTGATTAGACATTTAGATTGATTAAGAACACTAACTCCTCTAGACATTATGATTAGGATTAGCGTTGTCTTACCTGCAGTTCCGTGATAAGTTCCGGCGCTGGTAAGGATCCAGGGTGCGGTCTTGCTGATTTGAACTCCATCATAGGTAGCATAGTATGGTCTTGAATTTCCATTTTCTTGGGTGTCAATGAAAATCTAATGTGAAATGTTTGAGAGAGAGAGAGAGAGAGAGAGAGGAGAGAGAGAGAGAGAGAGAGAGAGAGAGAGAGAGAGAGAGAGAGAGAGAGAGAGAGAGAGAGAGAGAGAGAGAGAGAGAGAGAGAGAACTTTTAATACTATTCCAAAGTGTATGTTATATATATCATAATTCATATGCAGTATATATATATATATATATATATATATATATATATATATATATATATATATATATATATATATATATATATATATATATATATATATATATATATATATATATATATATATATATATATATATATATATATATACATATATATATATATATATATATATATATATATATATATATATATATATATATATATATATATATATATATATATATATATATATATATATATATATATATATATACGTATATATATACGTATATATATATATATATATATATATATATATATATATATATATATATATATATATATATATATATATATATATATATATATATATACGTATATATATACGTATATATATATATATATATATATATATATATATATATATATATATATATATATATATATATATATATATATATATATATATATATATATATATATATATTATATATATATATATATATATATATATATATATATATATATATGTATATATGTATATATATATATATATATATATATATATATATATATATATATATATATATATATGTGTGTGTGTGTGTGTGTGTGTGATTACCTAATTGTGATTACCTAATTGTGTTTACGGGAAAGAGCCCAAAGCTCGTATCTTCCCGTCTCCTCATCGGTTCCATTTTATACTTAGTCATACTTATCATACCTGTCCTTAAAACTATGGATTGAGATAGCATTAACTACCTCCTCGCTTAGCGAATTCCAATTATCAACTACTCTTACACTGAAAAAGTATTTCCTTATATCCTGCAAAGATGTTTTCTTACCAACCTTCAAACTATGACCTCTAGTTCTAGAGCCAGCCATATCAAAATATCGATCCCTATCCACTCTATCATAACCATGAAGGAATTTAAAGACTGTCACCATATCCCCCCTCACTCTTCTAGCTTCGAGTGATGGTAAGTCTAATTCCCTCAGCCTCTCATCATAACTGAGATCGCGTGTTTCTGGCACCAGTTTCGTGGCAAGTCTTTGAACTTTTTCAAGCTTAGCTATGTGCTTTTCAAGTGCGGATTCCAAAAGGGGGCTGCATATTCGAGTTTTGGCCTCACATAGGTTACATAAATATTTCTGAACATTTCCTTGTCCATGTGCCTGAAGGCCACCCTTACATTTGATAAGAATGCATATGCTGCCCTTACTATGCCATTTATATGTATTTCTGGAGACAAATCTGCCAGTATGTTTACTCCTAGATCTCTCTCATTTTCTGTCTCTTGAAGTTGTACTCCAGCCACCGAGTAGTCAAGCTTGGGCCTTCTTGCACTTGTACCCATTCTCATTACCTTACATTTTGAAGTATTGAATTTCATTAGCCACTTTTCTGACCACTCATGCAGATTATTTAGATCCTCCTGAAGTTCTCTACCATTGTTCTCGTTTTTTACTTTCTTCACAACCTTTGCATCATCTGCAAACATATTCATGAATGAATTTACAGACTCTGGTATGTCATTTACATATACAAGGAACAAAAGTGGCCCTAAAACTGAACCCTGTGGAACTCCACTACTAACTCTTCTCCATTCAGACACTGAGTGTCTTACTCTAACCCTCTGTTCCCTTCCTTCTAAGTAAGTTTTTATCCATTCCAAAACATTTCCACCTATTCTAGCCATTGATTGCAGCTTCCTAATAAGTCTCCCATGTGGAACAGTGTCAAACGCTTTCTGGAAGTCTAGGAATATGCAATCTGCCCAGCCCTCTCTTTCCTGTAAGATTTGGCTTACCTCATCATAAAATTCTAATAAGTTTGTTACTGTTGATCTACCTTCTCTGAAGCCATGTTGCCTCACTGACAAAAAGTTGAAGGATTCCAAGTGAAGAGAGATATGTTTCCTTAGTAGTTCCTCCATAACTTTGCAAACTATGCTGGTCAAGGAAACTGGTCTATAGTTCAGAGCCGTATCCCTCCTTCCCTTTTTGAAGATAGGTATCACATTTGCTTGTTTCCAGCATCTTGGAATCTCCCCCGACTCCAGTGACTCCTTAAATATGATACTTAGTGCCACTGATATTGTGTTTGCGCATTTTTTAAGCACATGAGGGGATATGTCATCAGGACCTGTAGCTTTATGAACATCTAAATCCATCAGCGCTTTGCATACCTCTGTGGCTGTAAGGTTGATGTTCTCTAATACCGGCCCTTGAGCTTCTATCACTGCAATCTGAGGGGGTGGGGTATTTTCTACTGTAAATACTCACTGAAACTCCTTGTTCAATTCTTTGCAGATCTCTTCATCCGTCTCAGTGATGCTTCCATCCGCTCTCTTTAGCCTTAAAACCTGTTCTTTTACCTTCAGTTTTCCTCTGATAAAGCTGTGGAAAAGCTTGGGATTTTCTTTAGCCTTCCTGGTGATGTCCCTCTCATAGTCTCTCTCTGCCTCTCTCCTTTTACTTAGGTAGTCATTTATTGCTCTTTTGTAGGTTTGCCAGGCATTTATGTTTTTTCTCCTCCTATACCTTTTCCAGCATTTGTCTCTCCACTCCTTAGCTCTTTTACACCCATTATCAAACCATTTCTCTCTGGCATGAATTACACCTACTTTGGTGACAGGTATGCAGCAATCTACTATCTTCCCATATTTCTCACAAAAGATGTCATACATTTCTTGTACAGATTTGTTGTAAAATAAGGTTCTCCAGTCAATAACTGCAAAAAGCTCATTCATTTTGATGTAATCTCCTTTCCGATAGTTCCTCCTCATGTCCTCAGTGCCTCTACTTTCAGGAAGAATATCTTCAATGATATACTCCATCAACAACACACAGTGGTCACTCTTTCCAATTGGTGGTTCATACTCAATTTTTTCAATATCCAACACATTATCTGTGAACACTAGATCAAGTAGTGATGGCTCATCCCCACCCCTGGCCCTTGTTGGTTCCATTACATGTTGGTGTAGGAAATTCCCTTGTACGCAATCTAGGAATCTTGCCCCGAATGAGTCCTCACCACTGTGTGGGTCAAGATTTATCCAATCTATCTCTTTATGATTAAAGTCTCCCATAATCAAAATCCTACATTTTTTTTCCCGTGCCATGTTAACAACTGAGTTTATGACTTCAATAGTACCTATATGACTTTCCTCATAAACTTCAAGCCTATTTTGGTTCCTTGGTGGGTTGTATACAACAGTTATTATAATGCTCTCTGACCCAGTATTTATGCGAGCAACAAGAAATTCCTTGAACTCACTTTCTATAGCCAAGTTTATTTCTTCGACTTGAATCCTTTCACTTATGAGCAGTGCTATCCCTCCACCAGTCCTCTCAGATCTTTCAACCCTTAGTATTCTGAAGCCCTTAGGAAAAACTGTGACACTGTTTATGTCCTCACTCAACTTAGTCTCTGTAATTGCTACTATATCTGCCTTACTGTTGTGAATCCTATTTTTTAATTCTACTGCCTTACCAGCTAATCCATCAGCATTTGTGTATAACAATCTTAATGAGGCCCCATCCCCTGATCTTCTGTCATTATCTTCTTTATCTCCCCTTTGTCTGGAAGAACTCTGTAATGAAAATTTTTCTTCTCTTCTTCATTTCTTTCATCATTTAACCTTCTTGCCTCTTGCAACAAGTTTTTGATCTTTCCCATCTCTTCCTGTGTTCTGTATCGTCTAATGAACACTTATTTGAATTCTTGAAGGTGTTTTAGACTTTTTTTTCTCAACAATATTTCCCTACATGTTTCCCCTCTCTCAAAGGTTACTTTTGTTGGTCTCGGCGCTCCTTCCCTCGAATATTTACCTAGTTGGTGTATGTTTACAATATCCTCAGGACCACATACTACTCCAAGCTTTCTTATCAGGTCTACAACCCTAGCTTTATTTTCTTCAAGTCTCCCCTGCCATGTTGGCTCCTGGAACTCGCTTATGCCTGAGATTACCACTGTCTTCTCCTTATCAAGTGCCTGTCTGATGAGTGGGTTTGCCCTTTCCATCACAACGTCTTTCATTTTTTCGATTACTGTCTCTTTATAGTCAACTGTTTGTATGTTTTCCAGTGCCACCACCTTTACAGCCTCTTTTACTGCCACATTCCCCTTTAGTGCATCAGCAAAGGAAGTTTTCATGGCATCATTTTCCATATTCAGCTCCTGGAACTCTTTTCTGAACTGTTCAATGTTTTCCTTAATCTGGACATTCCAAGCAGCAATCTCGTCTCTCTCAGAAGAGAGCAGTGAACTAACATCTAATTCCTTTAGGTTGTCATTCAGCTGTTTGTTTTTTCTTCTTGTTTAGAAATTCTAGATTCTAGTTGACTCTTTTCCCCTTCCAGCTTCTTTATTCTATTTTCTAGTTCCTTTCTCTCCTGCCCTTGTGCTTTATTTGCTTCCTCCAAAGATCTTATTTGCTCTCTGAGTGTTTCATTCTCTTTCATTTCTCCATCCATATTCCGAATTTTATCATCAAGGCTTATAACCATTTCCTCTAAATTCTTGATTTTCTGTTTAAGTCTCCTGATGGCTACCCCTCCTACCAACCCATGGATGGGAGAGGTTTGTGTGTGTGTGTGTGTGTGTGTGTGTGTGTGTGTGTGTGTGTGTGTGTGTGTGTGTGTGTGATTACCTAATTGTGATTACCTAATTGTGTTTACGGGAAAGAACCCAAAGCTCGTATCTTCCCGTCTCCTGATCGGTTCCATTTTAGACTTAGTGATACTTATCATACCTGTCCTTAAAACTATGGATTGAGATAGCATTAACTACCTCCTCGCTTAGCCAATTCCAATTATTAACTACTCTTACACTGAAAAAGTATTTTCTTACATCCTGCAAAGAAGTTTTCTTACGAAGCTTCAAACTATGACCTCTAGTTCTAGAGCCAGCCATATCAAAATATCGATCCCTGTGTGTGTGATTTGTGTGTGCGTGTGTGTGTGTGTGAGCATAAAAATACTTACTTCAAATACCAAAGGTCTGGGAGTATTCCCGTCCCAATTCAGAGCCGATAAAAGTTTGAAACCTGAAATAACATAGAAGCAATAATATATAATAATGATAATAATAATAATAATAATAATAATAATAATAATAATAATAATAATAATAATAATAATAATAATAATAATAATAATAATAATAATAACAATAATAATAATAACTATAATAATAATAATAATAATAATAATAATAATAATAATAATAATAATAATAATAATAATAATAATAATAATAATAATGATGATGATTATAGTAATAATAATAATAATAATAATAATAATAATAATAATAATAATAATAATAATAATAATAATAATAATAATAATAATAATAATAAGAATATAATTATTAATTACGATTAATGTAAAATTTTCTTTTTAAGATAAACGACTGGAATTTTCCCCCATGGAAGCATAAGCATAATGAAGATATTCCACCATTCGACCCAAATAGTTAACTGCATACTCCTAAACCTAATAAGGCATAATCACGTCATGAGGTGCCTCTACCCTCTCCTTATTCATCAATATATTCTAGGAAAATTATGCAATACACAAGAAGCTCCAGTCAAGGTGGTTATAATTTGTCTTCTTTCTCTCTTCCTATTTCTACTTCTCTCTTCTCTGGTTGGGTAAATAAACCTTTCTCTTGTTCCTCAAATTAGACCTCCTCCATACCAGTGATGGTGACTCCAGTGACTTGTCAATTTTGAAGGGACAGCAAAAGATGAGCAACGAATACATAAGAGTATAAGGTGCAAATATAGGCATCAGAGAAGACCCGTAACTATAGGAAGGCAACATCGAGTTGTCCTGTTCGGTCCTAATTAAATCTGAAAAAAACCTTCACGTATAGTACTGCAATGGACGGCTGGTGCGACACAGTGGATAGGGGTGAACTGTTAGTGGTTGACTGTAGATAGCGAAATAGTGGGTAAGGGTGGACCCTCCAAGATAAGACTGTGGATAACTGTAATCCCTGATAGAATAATAGATAGGATAAGAATGAACCATCTGAGGTAGACAATGGATAACTGAAACGTTGGACAGTGGCTAAGGATGGACCACCTAAAGTCAAACGTGGATAACTGAAATTGTGTGTAGTGACACAATGGATAAAGGCAGACGGTCAGAATCTGACTGTGATACTTGAAACGTGGATAGTGAAGAGAATAAACAAAGGTGGACCACACGAAGTTGAATGTGGATAAGTGAAAATAGGAAAACAGTGGGTAAAGATGAACTCTCTGAGGTCAGCCGTAGATAGCACAACAGTGAATAAGGGTGGATATTTAACGGCGACCGTTGATATGTGATGCCATGGATAGCAAAAACAGTAGATAAGGGTGGACCTTCCGCATTTGATCATGACTAACGAAACAGCAAGTAAGGGTGAACCATCTGAGGTTGGCCGTGGATAATTGAAACCGTGGATAGTTAGAGTGGATAAGGGTGGACCCTCCATTGTGGACCATGGACAAAAACACAGTGGCTAAAGGGTAACTAACTATATAACGTCGATCATGGATACCCGAAACCATGAACACCAAATTGGTGGATAACTGTGGACTGTCTGCTGCCGACCGTAGATAGTGAAACGGCAGAGAAGGGTGGACCATTAGAATTCGAATGTGGATAACAGAAGCCATGAACAGCCAATCAGTGGATAAGTGTGAACCGTCTGTGGTCAATCGGAGATAGCGAAGTAATGGATAAGAGTGGACCATTAGAGGTCCACTGTGAATATTTGACGCCGTGGGAATGCAAAACAGCGTATGGAGAAGGATCAGTGTATTATCTTGTTTATATATATATATATATATATATATATATATATATATATATATATATATATATATATATATATATATATATATATATATATATATATATATGTATGTATGTATGTATGTATGTATATATATATATATATATAT
>JAXCGZ010009496.1:7500-95000 GCA_037179515.1 Halocaridina rubra
GAAATTATATGCAGGGGCTTTATTTTATTGCTTTTAAGCAAGTACAGCTTATGCTTTACAGAATTATACTTATCACCGTGTAATTTTGTACCCATTATTTACTTAAGAGTCTCTCTCTCTCTCTCTCTCTCTCTCTCTCTCTCTCTCTCTCCATTATTCACATTATTCTCCTATATCAGCCTCCGTGTCACGGGCCTCGCTAATTAGTGGTTAAAGGCATTACGCAATTTGCGCAACAATTCGCATACATGTTTTACTTAAATAAATGATGCAAAAGGGACTCCAATTAGTTACATTTAGTTAGTATTCCAGGTCCATAAACGGATTTTTATGAAGTCTTTTACATGTATTATAGTTATTTTCGTATTAAATCTTATTTATTTATTATTAAAGTATGACGCGTTTAGGGTAGAGTTACAAGAAGTTCTGTATATAGTGTAAACTAATGAAGGGAAGTATAGTACACACAACTAAGTAGTTCAACAACAAATATAGATCAATTAAATACTACTAATACTAATACATACATATACACATGCCTTTTCCCCCTTGTAAGGGGGGTGACCGACCCTAGAAAAACGCAATCAACACGATCCACACACACTTCAACCACTCCTCTCAGCTCCTTGGGGATAAAGGGTAGCTATGTCTCCTCCCCTTCCACCCTGCTTGGGTCACCTACAAAGTAGGCGGGCAAGCATTTTCCACAATGAGGCCCGACAGCCGTAGCTAGTTTACCCCCACCGCTTCATAACATGGCAACTTCCCTCACACCCATCCACCACAGTTCACTGAGTTAACAGGTGCGAGAAATCCCAATGGGCCGCGTAATATATATATATATATATATATATATATATATATATATATATATATATATATATATATATATATATATATATATATATATATATATATATATATATATATATGCACAATCTTCCTTCACTCATTCCTATCGCTTGCATGCACTCTTCCCTGCTCCACTGACATTCCACGCGCATTCAGTGCTCTTTTAACACGATCCATCCATCTCATTCTAGGTTTCCCTCTTGACCTAACTCAAATCACTTCTGCACTCCACACTCTTTTCACTATTCGTTCATCACTCATCCTTTCCATGTGTCCAAACCACCTCAACACTCTCTGATCGAACCAATCCAACAGCTTCATTCCAACACCCGTTCTCTGCCTGACATCCTCATTTCTTACCCTATCTATTCTAGATACCCCAATCATACCTCTCAAACACCTCATCTCCAATACATTCAACTTCTTCCTTTCCTCCTCTCTTGTATTCCAAGTCTCTGCTTCATACAATGCTGTCGGCACAATCACACCTTCATATATCATTCTCTTTGCATTCAATCCCAAATATCTATTTCTCATAACACTTTTCAACTCTCCTAGACATTTACTTGCTTCCTTCATTCTGTGATTTACCTCTACATCCACTCGTCTACTCCTTGATATAAGCGACCCCAGATACTTAAAGCTCTCACCTTCTTCAAGCAACTCCCCATTCACTCCTACAGTCAATTTTCCAACATTAACACTCCTCGTGCATCTTATGACTTTATTTTTACCAATATTCACCAGCGACTTTCTTCTTTCACACACACAAATAAGCTCAGTCACCAAATTATTCAACTCGTTTTCAATATCAGCCACCAGTACAGTATCATCTGCAAATAGTAACTGACAAAGAAAAAGATAAAAAGATCTGCATATCTTAACCCACTCAGATCATTCTTATATCAACTTGCTACAGTTGTATGAGGACTTTAAGCAAAAATTTATTCACACTGAAACCGTGATGTTAATGATAATATATTTTTCACGAAAAATGATGTTGAACCGCAGGAGAACTAGAGCCGCATTGCAGGCTACATGTTCATGAAGATTCATCTACTTCCTTACATTCTGCAAAGATGTAAAAATGTATTTTTATTTTAGTGTAAGAAAAGTTGATGATTGGACTTCGCTAAGTGAGGAACCAGTAAAGGCGAAATGCATTTATAGATAAGATAAATGTAATGTACAAAAATGAAACCATCTAAAAGACAGGGAGTTTTTTTTATACATCTCCTTATTCAAGAGTGCGACACCATGATGGGCAAAGAAGATTACCCTCATCAAGTCCAGACACCAAGAAATCTCTTAAGAGTAAGAAACACTAGCAGCTCTAGGACAAGACAGAAATAACGAAATAATAAATAATAATAATAATAATAATAATAAAAAAGAAGACAGGCTAAAAGGATAGTCCAAGTAAGGACATAGAAATATAGCAAGATTAGACTTTAACATAACGGTGTCTTCACAGAAGAGGGGGGAAACATAACTGGAAGATCTAGGAGAAAAATGAAAGAATGAGAGGGGCAGACCCACCTGCAACTGTGTGTCCATACAATGGATGATAATGACTGTGTTTTGACCAGGTGGTACGAGCACAAGACTCATTCCTTTGAGCATATATATAATATATATATATATATATATATATATATATATATATATATATATATATATATATATATATATATATATATATATATATATAGATAGATAGATAGATAGATAGATAGATAGATAGATATACTGTATATATCATTCAAGATAATTGTAAAGACAGCTATTGTCATTTGCACCATATGATTACCTCCCTTCACATATCTATATTTAACATTGACCAGATTTAGCACGCAACATGTGATTATGTTGTTGCTGTTGGTTTATCAGCAATCGTAATCATCATTCTTAAACACAGATAACTCCAGATTCCTATAGTATTATTGTTATTAATATTATTACTATTATTATTATTATTATTTTTATTAACAAGGGAAGACAGATTTATCCTCATCCTTCATGAGCGCCGTAAAGAGCGGCTAAAAGGGATGGGAAACAGGGTATTCCCTTTCACACAAATTAAATATAAAGAAGGGGAGAACGAATACTGAAGCCCCGGGACTTCAGTTCTCTATTATCACAAATTGTTTCTGAAGTTATCAAGGGCATGCACTCAGGGTAACGATTACATCTGCCAAAACAAGTCTTTCGCAAGAAGGCAACCGTCCTAGCCCTTAGTAGAAAAGGGAGTACGTGACGTAAAACCGAAACTGTTGTTGCCATGCTAACTTCATAAATCATTATAATTATTAATATTTTTATTATTATTATTATTATTATTATTATTATTATTATTATTATTATTATTATTATTATTATTCTACCTTTTAAAACAGTATTATTTTCATCAGTATGAATTTATTATAGCAGCATTACGAAATACATGTTAAAGTAGGCTTGTAAAAACCCTGGATGGCAGATGGTAAAGAGAGAGAGAGAGAGAGAGAGAGAGAGAGAGAGAGAGAGAGAGAGAGAGAGAGAGAGAGAGAGAGAGAGAGAGAGAGAGAGAGAGAGAGAGAGAGAGAGAGAGAATTATATTGTTCCTCATTCACGTCTATGTTTAATGCTAAGAATATTTGTAGAGCTCCTGCTTTCTACTATACAAAAAAGAATATCAGACTTATAATATTTATATCTAGTTTATGTCATTAAATATCTCCCCAGAAACTTATATGAAAGTAATATGTCAATCGTAATAATAATAATAATAATAATAATAATGATAATAATAATAATAATAATAATAATAATAAAAATAAAAATAATAATAATAATAATAAGAAGAAGAAGAAGAAGAAGAAGCAAATAAGACTAAGAAGACAGAAAGAAAAAATAAATTACAAGGCATATGATACTGACAAAAAGGGTCACTGACTGAAAATGATTTATAGCTATATAAAATACTTACTGAGTATTGGAGGGTCATGTGACCAAGATCTAACGACATATATACTGGCAAAGGATTTTTTTCCATTCCAAAATATCTTATTTATTACTGTTTCCTTCCAAACATTCTTATTTATTACTATTTCCTTCCAAACATTCTTATTTATTACTGTTTCCTTCCAAATATTCTTATTTATTACTATTTCCTTCCAAACATTCTTATTATTTATTACTATTTCCTTCCAAGCATTCTTATTTATTACTATTTCCTTCCAAACATTCTTATTTATTACTATTTCCTTCCAAACATTCTTATTATTTATTACTATTTCCTTCCAAGCATTCTTATTATTTATTACTATTTCCTTCCAAACATTCTTATTTATTACTGTTTCCTTCCAAACATTCTTATTTATTACTGTTTCCTTCCAAACATTCTTATTATTTATTACTATTTCCTTCCAAGCATTCTTATTTATTACTATTTCCTTCCAAACATTCTTATTTATTATTAATCCTCCTCTTTCCTAAGGGGTTTATTTTGCAATATTATCTCCAGTTGCCATCAAAGGACATAATATGAAATGGTGTAAAGCAGCTACTTCTATAACATCAAAGCAGGCGTCCATAAAGTGGAGACTGTTTTTGAGATTGTCTCCAATTGCTCCCATTGACAGACTTTACATAAAGTGGAGACTGTTTTTGAGATTGTCTCCAACTGCTCCCATTGACAGCCTTTACATAAAGTGGAGACTGTTTTTGAGAATGTCTCCAACTGTTCCCATTGACAGACTTTACATAAAGTGGAGACTGTTCTTGAGGATGTCTCCAACTGTTCCCAATGACAGACTTTACCTGTTTGTTTTTTACGTTCCACTATATTAGAGTAAAGAGCAAGCAAGTCTGGTCCTTTCACTCTCTCCAGTGTATCCGAATGTCTCATTCCCAATCTCTTTCCACCGCCTGTCTTCAAGGCCAAAGCCATAATGATAATAATGACCCACAATGAGCAACGCATAAAACACACGAACAGACACCACATTAAAACCATATAAACACCATAATGACCACCGTATAAAAAGAAAAAAAAATGAGGCTCGACAATAATTCTTGTACTTAGTGGTAAGCTGGTTAACTGAGAAAAAAAATTATGGCAAATTTTGCGTGAAAAAATACTACTACTATTACCACTACTGCAACTACTACTACTACACAAGAACATGGAGGAATCGCCTCATTATCCATGCTTGAACAGGTTGCAAGTATGGTAAGTAATTTTCTAAGTTTCTTTGTAATAAACTAAACAACTTTTCGAGTACTCACTTTCCTTACTATTATATGAAACGTATACATTTAAATATTTTCTCAAATCTACTTTCATAGGACTACATGCTCGAAGTTCATACATATTTTCTACCCAACTGCTTGACCTAATCCCGTTGAGCCAAAGTAGTGCAGACTGTAACAAAGATAATAAGATTTGGCATTATAAAAACCCTTTGGTGATTTTTTTTAACTATCACTTCAACACGTCTTGAATGGAAAATTGTGTTTTGAGGTCCCATCTCCCCTTCCCGATTTCGAAAATATTAATTGAATAAATAATCCCAGTTCAGTGCTGTCATATTTAGTCTTTTTCATCATTTTGTGGACAATATAAATGTACTTGTTGGTAATGGCTAGGGGCAGTGGGTCAAATATTTTGATGTCTTTCGCAACTCTTGTCGAATCGCTTATCATTTATCCTACACCCTTCTAATCAAATCTGTTAAAACCATAAAGGGATTTAAAAAGTTATAGTAGCCACCCTCTTTCTTCTAGCATCAAGTAATAGAGGTAGGCATAACTTATTTGGCCTCTCTTCATAAATGACCTTTTGTATCCCTGTTACCAACTTCAGAGTGTGTATTGATACTTTCTCCAATTTGGTAACATTTTTTTTCCAGGTGGGGACTCCATATGGGTGTTCCACATAAAAACTTGGGCATCACGTAAATCATGTAAATATTTTTGAGCATTTCTCTCTCCATATACTTTAAGACACCCATATGATAACCAGGAGTGAATATGTTGCATTTAATAAACCATTTGTAAACATTTCTGCAGACAAATCTTCCAATACTATTTTCTATAGGCCATTTTGATTCACAAGTTTTGCAATTCCCCTGCTATTGAAGAAGTGAATACGGACCATCTTGTACTTTTACCCAGTCTCATTACAATACATTTTGATAAATTTAATCTCATTAACCACTTATCTGACAACTCATGCAGACTATCAAGATCGTCCTGAAATTCTCTATTAACATTATCATCTTTTACTCTTTACAATCTCTGCATTTTCTGCAAAAAAACATTTAAAATATTTTTAAAGACACTGTGCCAGGTCATTTACAAATATAAGGAGGAAAAGTGGGATAAAACTTATTCCTGCAGAACCTTTAGCTAATCTTCCTCCAGTCAGATACTGCATATCTTACTCTGATACTTTGTCCCTTCCTTCTTAATAAGTTTTCTTCCACTCAAAAGATATAACCACTTATTCTTGCCATTACTTGCAGCTCTTTAATAAACCTGCCATGATGAACAGTATATTTTACTTTGATCCTTTGCTCCCTTCCTTCTTAATAAGTTTTCATCTATTCATAGATGTTACTAGTTATTCTTGCCATTAATTGCAGCCCCTTAATGAACCTCTCATGGTGAACTATATCAAATGCCCACTGATAATCTATGAATATGCAATCTGCCCAGCCCTCACTCTCTGAAGCTATGTTGTCTCACTGACAAAAAGAGAAAAATAAGACTCCAAATAATCAGAATTTTTTTTTTTTAGTAGTTTCTCCATAACTTTATGACAATGCTAGTAAATGAACCTGGAATATAGTTTAGTTGTGCTTCTCCTTCTCAATTTGAACATAAGTTCAACGTTCTCTTGTTTCTAACATAATAGAATGCCCCCAGTTGCAGCCAATATCAAAATATGATGCAAAGCACTGCAAATAATGTTGCAGCATAGTTCTTACGTACATAATGGTATATATCATAAGGCCCCACCATCTTATAAACATATCCATGCTTTGCAATCTTTTATAGTCGAAAAGACGATGTTCTTTAATACTGGTTCTAAACTCTCATTTCTGAAATATGAGGGGAAAGAAGCAGTTTCTACTGGAAATGCTGGCTGAAACTCCTTGTTCAATTCATCACAGACCTTCTTAATCTCATTGATGCTTCCATCTGCTCTTTCCAACTTTGGAACTTGTTCTTTGACCTTTAATTTCCCTCAGACAGTGCTGTGAAAAAGGCTGGGATTTTTCTTAGCACCCCTAGCATTATCTCTCCTACTTACCCTCCTTGAAACTCTTCTTTATTATAGTTACTCATTTTTTGCTCTTTTAATATCAAGTCCACATTATTCTCTCCTCTCCTTTGCACTCTCATATTCGATATTGAGAGAGAGAGAGAGAGAGAGAGAGAGAGAGAGAGAGAGAGAGAGAGAGAGAGAGAGAGAGGGGGGGGGGTAGGTGGTGATGATGATGATGTACTACTTTGGCAGGGAAATGGGTGACGGAGTTGTAGAGAGATAATAACATACCTGTGGAAAAAACATAATTCTCCTGCATCTTGCATGTATTCTTTTTATTTAAGGGGTGAAGCTAGAGATGAGAGATGCTTAGACAACACAGTACGGGAGAAGATGATGGTGCCATTTGAAAATTTTAAACCTCGTGGGACTATCTGGAAGTAAAAGTTAACGGGACAGGAAACCTAACTATTGTGAGAGGGGGTTCATGTCGTGTTGAGTTTTCGCTTTGCTAAGGGTACTAAGTTATCAGTGATTTCTGAAGGCCAACTAAAGCAGCCCCTACACGATCAGTATTATTGCGCAATATATTGACTAAATTTTATTGTGCAATATTTTCTCTGCCCTACAAGGCTCAATATTATTGCGCAATATTGGCAGTCGAGCAAAGGATTTCAGAGAGTCAGCATGACGGAGATTGATTTTGCTCTTATCGGAACTGCAATGGCCTGCTGCACAAAAGAAAAGAAAAAAAAGATGCAGATAGGTGGAGGGCATCATATGCACTTTCTTTTCTTTTTGTCTATCGGTATATTCTTTGCATTTAACTTAACAGTGTACAGGTAAATCCCTACACAGTTGCATTATTTCAAGTAGGAATGATCGGCATCTTTCTTGCCAGCCATGTCAATGGTATGAAGGCCAGAAACACACTGACAGGATATTGCACAATATTACCCTCACACTATTCAATATATTCACCAATACGGCTTCCGCAAGGCAAGATCCACAGGTGATCTCCTGTCCTATCTAACTCATGTATGGTCATCTTCTCTGAGGAACTATAGGGAATTCTCTGTCGTCGCCCTTGATATCTCTAAGGCTTTTGACAGAGTCTGGCCCAAGGCTCTGTTGGCCAAACTCCCTGCCTATGGCTGTACCCCTTCTTTCTGTTCTCTGATTTCCAGTTTTCTCACTGACCGTTCTATATCTTTAGTTGTTGATGGCGTGACATCTAGCCCTTTCTCTGTTTCCAGTGGTGTTCCACAGGGCTCTGTTCTTTCACCTACTCTCTTCATTCTCTTCATCAATGATCTTCTACAATCCCCATCTTCCTCTCTTTTTCATGCCTTTGCTGATGATTCTACCCTTCACTTTTCCTCTGCCTTTTCTTCAAAACATTCATCTGTTACTCGTAATCAATCTCGTATCACTCTTTCTTCTACTCTTAACTCCGATTTGCAGAGAGTATCTGAGTGGGGCATTCAAAATTTAGTTAAATTCAATGCCTCCAAGACACAGTTTCTGGCTATCTCTTTACCTTCTTCTCCTCCTGATAACCCTATTGTCTTTAAAACTAGTGAAATTTACCCTCTTAACTCTATCAACATATTAGGAATACATATAGCCTCTAACTTGTCTTGGAGGAATCACATAATCCAAACTTCTAAATCTTCATCCAAAATATTGGGGGTTTTGTTTCATTTTCGTCACTGCTTTTCCTCTTTGCAGTTACTTAAAATTTACAAAGGTCTTATCCGTCCCTGCTTAGAATACTGCTCACACATCTGGGGTGCTTCTTCCTTTACTTATACTCTTGATAGGGTTGAATCTAAAGCAGTCAGACTCATTAATGATCCTTCTCTTACTTCTAACCTGGATTCTCTCTCTCTTCGATGTAAGGTATCTTCCCTTTCGTTTTACTATCGCTACTACTTCCATCGCTGCTCTGATGAGTTGGCGAGTTGCAACCCTCCTCCACTGCCGAGGCCACGTAACACTCGCCAAGCGGCCTCATCTCACAGGGACTGTGAGGATATTTGTAGCTCGCAGATTGGTCGGTACAGCGACTGCTTCTTCCCATCTACCTCCAGACTCTGGAACTCTCTTCCTCCTTCTGTCTTTCCTAATTCTTATGACCTTTCATCCTTCAAAAAGCAGATCTATCGTCTTCTCAGAGCCTAGTCCTCCATATATCTGGGTCCTCTGTACTTTGACTGTTTTATCTGTCAGTCGCTTTCCTTTGTGTGACATTACCTCATCTCTGCCTTGTCCTTAACCTTTTTCTTTTCCTTCGTCTTGGATTTTTCTCGTGCCAGGGCCTTTATTGATGAGGGCAGTTTGTGCCTGCCCCGGTGTCACACTCATTAGAAAAAATAATCAATCTCTTTTTGATGTCTTCAATATATTGTGCAACACTTCAGTATTATCCTTACACTTTCAATAATATTGTGCAATACAAAATATTGTGCAATAATAATGATCATGTAAGGGCAGCTTAAGTATGTATGTGTGTGCATGACATCAAGTTCTTAAGATGATTCTGCTGTCAGATTTTCTGGGAGGTGGGTACAGATTTAAGATATCTTGAAGAATACCCATACAATTTATTTTGTCCTCAAGACATTAAAGGCTGCTTGGACAACATTTGACTCGTTGCTGGGAGTGATTTTGGGGTCAAGTTCCCGTTTTACTGCGAAGAAAGTTTCATATTCTAAGATGTTTTATAGAAGAGGTCTTAATGCATTTTAGTGGGAACGCATCTTTTAGTGACGTTCACCAACTGCTCTTGCATTTTAGCCGTTATTATTGTAGTGGCTTGGTAACTTTCACTTTGATATTCTGTAGGCTTGGGGACAAAATTAAACGGACTCCATCAAAGTTAGAGGCATGTTTCACAATGCAGTTAGCATCATTACTTCCTCTGATACCAACTAGGCTGGGGATCAATGTTCTGTCTTTTTACTTCCTTAGCTTGGTCACTATGGTGCAGTGGAGAAGAATCTCAGATGTTGTTCCTACATTATCAGTGACTGAGGTTTCCGGGATTACTTTACCAGCACTAACATTGCCCTAGCTCCAGTGTGCTTTTGGAGGACGAATTAAACTCTCACACATGGAGAGTTCTCCTGAAGTTCGGATCTTGGTGGTAAGAAACCCAGGCCTGCCAGTGTAGCTTCTGGGCCTTCTGTTCCCACCCCAAAATTTGAAGTATTAATCTTTGTTCAGGTGAAAGCATACCAACTCCTTCATGAGCTGGAACCCACACTGATTAATGTTGGCTGCACATTTCTCAAAGTGCACATATGCATGGACTGATTTAATTATTCAATTTCAATATAGTGAAGAGAGTTTAATTCAGTAATCTATTTGTCTCCCTTTACCGGGGTTGTGGTAAGTTTCAAATTATAAGGGGGACAAGATATCGAATATTAATAATATACTGCAAATTTTTCACAACTATCTGGCGTTGAGGAAGGCATTGGAGATATCTTCTAGACTTTAAGGGGATATATATATATATATATATATATATATATATATATATATATATATATATATATATATATATATATATATATATATATATATATTGATGGTGCATTCACGCAAAAGTCGGCACTGGATAAACAATATTAACAATTAAATACATCTATTTTGGTGAGATACATCTCTGCATCATGATGATGGGTTACCGGTATACGAGTTAACTAATACAGACGATGGATTCACCAAATCAGACGAAAACGAAGGAGTTGTCTGGCTTACATGATTGTTCTAGAGAAAGCTCATGATGATATCAATTCAAACACATATCGATTAGAAAAAAAATCACAGATTCGCGAACACTAGTCCAAATTTACGTGAACCATTCCAAAATAGTAATTCTATGAGACTAAATACATAATTTGTTCACAAAGTAGATCAAAACTCCAACGGCTTTAAAAAATACTTAAGTTTATAACTGCAATCAGAAAATCAAATAGTTAAAGTGATAATTCACATTAACTTTGTATCTGAAATATTTGCATACTTCTATTTTAGTTTTAAGACAGGGTGTACCAAGAATAAATGAGACAATAACGCGATATTCTTAAGGAATATCCTCAAATGCTGAGAGTTCAGCAAAGAATTTTTAACTGGGAAAACAGACGAATTAGAGCAACAGTCACTTCAACTGTATCCCAGGCTAAACAGTTACTTTTTAAAGTTATGCATCTAAAATCAAAACAAACTAATAAAATAGAATATAATTTGAATAATCTCTTAAAATATAATTACAAGCGTTTTAAACAATTACATAAAATCTTTTAATTTTCATATTTTGCGTAAATGTACTTTTTAGATGTTGCTCAGCAAAGTTGGTCCTCGTATCATTATTTCTCTTCAGTTTATCGTGAAAGGAAATTCCTCGAAAGAGTTGAATTTCTACTAGATCTCTGCAGTTAGGAAAGAAATTAGGCACAATCAACAACAAATTATATATAGGAATTCCTAAAGAAAGCTGACCATAAATTACTGTTAGTCTAGTAATGTAAATAATTATCTAAGAATCCTTACGCGTTCTTCGCATGCTAATTAATGAATCTGGATTGACTAACATCTTTAATATCATTGGTAATGATCCTAAAGCAAGATGCGAAATTGTACACTAAGTAAAGTTTACCAAAATATTTTATGACATTATTCCAAGTCTTTTACGAGTTATTCATTCGCACATCGCACATCACTATCTCCAGTTTCTGGATAATTTGCGATGAGGCTTCCCAAAAGGCCTGTTTTAAATTAAGTTCATAAAATCGGAAGTGAGATTTCCTATTTGCTTGCGAAATTCCAGTGCAGAAATAATAATAACAATAATAATAATAAATTATCTAGTTTCCCCGCTCTGATACTGAATGGTTGATATAACATTTTTATACTCTCAATTCTGTCTTGATGTATGTATGCATATATTTTAGTTTATATATTACATAAATATTGATTATTTATATTTTATTAGTCGTTTTCAACTATTGACACACGTGGCCTGTTGGTCTAGGGGTATGATTCTCGCTTAGGGTGCGAGAGGTCCCGGGTTCAAATCCCGGACAGGCCCATAAGCGTTTATTTTTACTAAAATATTTTCATGAGAGGATTGGATATTCCTAGAGGTTCACTTGAGACGATCTTAAGACTGTACTGCAATTTATGTCAAAAGATTAGCGAACCTTAACACACCTTTTGCATGCAATTCTTATATTATGGCTAATATCACCCTTGTAAGGAATGGCCGAGGCAAAGCACACACATTCACCATCAGTAAATGTTATTCTTACGTAAGTGAAGGTCAATCAAGAAATTACACTCCATTATGAATTCAAATGAATGTTCCCTAAACATCAAAATAGACTTAAGGAAATGATTATTCATTTACATACATACATACACAAAGACAAAAAAGATGAGAATTACGCGTATACATGAAGTCATGAGAGTAAGCTAAAAATTGGACTGAAAAGCAGTTGAAGTGAAGTTAATTAGCTAATAGGTAGTTAACATGAAAATCTGAATAGTTTGTACTCTTATTTAACGGCTGGTTAATTACAACCCCCCCCCCAACAGAATATCAAATGTCGCTTCTATAATTTGGTTTTTATTCAAATGAGTAAAATATAAAATATATCTGAATGCAAAGATCACATGCACATACGACTTATATTCTAAAATGTATTTTTATTTTAGAGCCTCGAATGAACCTATTTCTTCCAGCTAACTCATAAATTACTCTACTGTTATCAATCTATTAATTATTTTACCCAAATGCACCATTCTGTGTAAGTGACTGTGGATTGTAGAGACTACATTTCCTCACTTAAAGAGGCGGCCTGTTGGTCTAGGGGTATGATTCCTGCTTTGGGTGCAGGAGGTCCCGGGTTCAAATCCCGGACAGGCCCTTCGTTTTTTCATTAGGGAAATTTTTTTATATATATACAATATGGAGGTATGTATGAGGAGGGTTTTAGTAAATTTAGAAGACTGATAGTGAATGAAAGTCGGTGAAAGAAGAGAAGGGAGGAAATGAAATTAAAATGAGAGCTGAAACAGAACGATTGTGAATATAAGACATGACTGAGGAATGTAGAGAAAGAAAAGGTAAAGTAAGAGCCGACAAACAAATGAGGTATGGTTCATTAGAGAAATTGAGGAGGTTAATTATATGTAGAGAAAAATGAGGTTGAAAAATACATAGAGAGAAACAATATACAAATGCCTTTAATGCTGCAAATTATACTCTGGTAATTGTGGATATGAGGTGGGGCATATGTTTACCTGAAAATTCTGACATGAATAAAAGATGTCATGGAGAATAGTGAAAAGGTGAGGAGGGGAGTCTGGTAGGGAAAAAACTGTGAGAGAGGTTGTTGAGCATCTGCTAATGGATGAGAAGGAGGTGGGAGTGATACGTGCAAGGTATTTCAAGATATTGCTGAATCCAGAATGCATCTCCTCGTGGAAGAGAGATAGGTGAGAGTGGTATGTGCAGGGTATTTCAAAAAAATATTGAATGATGATGATTAAAAAAAAAAAAAAAGGCAGTACTGTATATATGGGGGAAGATGCTAGAAGAAATCAAGTGACAGGTGTGAAGGATAAGATAACAATAATTAGAGAGGAAGCACAAGTGATAATGAAAGTAGTGAATGCTACTAAGGCACCATGACTGGATAAATATTATGGATAGCATGTCAAAGGGTGGAGACACTATTGTGATATAGATAGTTAATATTACAGAATGTGTTTGTCAAGGATGGAAGGTTCTGATTAAATGGAGGAGTGCATGTGTGGGCCCACTATGTGGGAGGGAAAATAATTACAAATGTAGTAATTCAGGGAAATAAGCTTGTGGAGGCACTGGAAGTGTGAATAGAAAAGAAAAATGTGGGTTTAAATGAGGCAGGGCTACATAGATTATGTGTTTGTGGTTAGACAAGTGTATGAGATACTTACAGAAAGGTAAGAACGTTAGTCATAGACTTAGAGAAGCATATGATAGGGTTTAGAGAAGCAGTATGTTATTCCTATTGTGTAGAATAAGATGAAATTTGCTGAAAGTGATCAAAAGTTCTTACAAAAGTAAGAGCGTCTGTGTGTGAGTTGGGGTTGGTGAAGAGACTGACATGATGTGAAGGAGAGGTTGCATTAATGTTGTGTGATGTTGCCGTGGTTGTTCAATGAGTATGTGGAAGAAATGGCAAGGAAAGTAAATGCAAAAGTACTTGACAAATGTAGAGAATACTTTGGCGAAAATGGTATATTATAGAGAGTGAATAAATTGCTATTCGTGGATAACACTGTACCAGTGTTTGATTTTGAGGAGAAACAGCAGCACTTGATGATTGTTTGTAAGTGTAATCAAGAAAAAGAAGTTACAGGTGAAAGTGGCTCATAGTAAAGGTATGAAATGCACTATAACTGTTGATAGCGACAGGTTAAATGTGAGAATGAATGAGGAAATACTGAGGAAGTTAAGAGTTTTGAGTATATGGGACTGCGTGTAGCAATGAATGGAGGAACAGATGTGAAGGTGACTTATAGAGTGAAAGACGAGAGTAAATGCATAGTTGATGATAAAATGTGTGATGAGAAATAGGTATCTGGGAATGAATGTATGGCAAAGACTTGGAATGCAAGAGAAGAAAAAAGGAAAAGATTGGCTGCAATAGAGATAAGGTATTTGAGAGGTATGATAGGCATGTTGTGAATGAATAGAGTATATGAAATGAAAAGTGGAAGCAGAGAATGGGTATTGGAAGAAAGCTATCCGATAAGTCAGACCAGAGGGTGCTTTATATGAATATGGAGAAAATTAATTAGAAATTAAATCCTGCAAGAGTATGGAGAGCTGAAGAAAATGGAGTGGAGTAAGGTCATGTGGAAGATAAAAAAAATGGATGTATGGATGGGGTGAAAAGCATAATGGTTTGTCAGTGAAACATGGAAGAGAGAGTGCAAGAGACAGGAATGGGTAGCAATACACTGTGAATATGTGATGCCGGCCAAGGAATTATCCCACCCCTAGTCAGTACTGTAAACAGAAATGAGTGGATGCAGGAGAGGGCTGCAAAAGGATGAAGCTGTGGGAGTATACCAGCTATGGCTGTGGGGGCCCCATGGCAGAAGAATCTCTGTTGATGACCCAAGAAGCATGGTGCCAGAGGATTGCGAATTTTCTGGTGAATGGGTGTGTGCACTGGCTTTGTCACCCCTTTATAAAGGGAAGTACAACCAAACTTGCTTACAGGAACAGTCATATAAACATATCAAACAATCTCCAGATTCCTTTTTTACCCTCTCTCACTTTTCAAAACTTTCCTTAAAATTATGAAACTATAAACCATATACAGAACTGCTTCTTTATCCAACTAATCTTGCAATCAAAAGTACTTACTAACATCCCACAAAATACCAAGTTCTAAACCATGATCTCTAATTTAAGAGGCACCCATATTTAAGTACTGCTCCATATTATCTTCGTCAAAACCACAGAGGCATATAAAATTATTACCTCATCCTTCCTCTTCTAGCTTCGAGTGGTGGCAAGGTTAACTCTTTTGGCATTTTCTTGTAACTGAGATTTTGTATCTCTGTCACCAGTTACGTGGCATTAATTTTTAACTTGGGCTAATTTCTTTATGTTTTTTCAGGTATGAATCCCAGAGGGGTGCTGCATATGTCATGCAAATATTTTTGAAATTTTTTTGTCTATTTACCAGAGGGTCATCCTTATGTTGGCTTGGAAAGTGTATGATGTTTTAACTATACCAATATATATGCATGTCTGGAATTGCATCTGCCCATACAGTTACCCCTAGCTCTCTTTTATTTCAGATTCTTGAAGTTCTTATCCCACTACTGAATACGCTAAACATGGGTCTTCTTGTACTCTTGCCCATTCTGATTACTTTACATTTTGAAGTACTGAATCTTATTAGGTCATCCTGAAGTACTATATTACTAATTCTGTCTTTCACTCTCTATCTCTCTCTGTCATTTTTGCATGGTCTGAACAAATCTAAAAATGCTTTCACAGACTCTGGCCGATCACTTAATCACACAAGGAACAAAAATGGCCCAAAACTGATCCCTGTAGAACCCCACAGCTAACCTTCTTCCAGTAAGACACTGCAAGTCTTATTCTAACTCTCTGCTCCTTTCTTTCTAAATAGGGTTTAATCCACCCCAAAATATTTCAACCTTACTAAGTCTCCCATGTTCTTGTAAGATGAGGCTTATTTAATAACATTATTCCAGCAAGTCCGTTGAAGTAGGCCTCCCTTCTCTGAAGACTTGTTGTCTCACTAATAGAGAGTTAAGATATCAAGTAAAGAGAAACGTGCCATCTCGGTAGTTTATCTATATTTTTGTAAATTACGTTGCTCAATAAATCAAGCTTTTGCTTTAGAGCTGTGTCCTCCTTCCCTATTTGAAGACAGGCACCAAGAAAACTTATTTCCAGCATTTAGGAATCTTCTCATATTCCAACGGCTTTTCACTTAAGATTCAGAGTGACACGGATTATGGTGCAGCATATGTCTTAAGTACATATGGGAACCATCAGGTCCCACAGCTTTATGAACATCTACTTTCATCAATGTTCTGTAACTTCTCAAGTTGGAAAGGCAATATTCTTTAACACTGACCCCTATTCTCTCATCGCTGCAATATAAGATGCGGGGTATTCTTTGCTGTAAATAACTGAATAAATTAAGTATTTAATTCTTTGCAAATCTCTTAATCTAAGTAATGTTTACATTTGCTGTTTCCAAGTTTAACACCTGTTCTTTGACTCTTATTTTTCTCGTGACATAGCTGTGTAAAAGTTTTGGATTTAACTTGGTTTTCCTTGTCATGTCTCTAATATCCACTCTCTGCCTCTCATCTTATACACTTTATTCATATCTTCCTTACCTGTAATTTGCCACCCATTTACATCTCCTTTACTTTTTCCAGCATCTCCTTTGTCCTCTTATATTTTTTGTTGAACCATTTCTTTCTGCCATGCAATAACTCCAATTCTGGTATATGCGTTATTATTGTTAGTAGTAGTAGTAGTATCCAGAGTATTTATGTATCCTTAGTGATTAGCTCAGAACTTATTTACCTTTGACGATTTCCCCATAATAAGGCTATACAGAAAAAATAAGCATTATAGATACAAGTCATATTCTAAGAAATTGTGCTTAAAATTTGTCTATTTTAATGGCGGATACTGCTCTAACTTTAAGCCTAGATAGCTCAGTTGGGAGAGCGTTAGACTGAAGATCTAAAGGTCCCCGGTTCGATCCCGGGTCTGGGCAAATATCGTTTTGAGGAATTTTCTCTCCGTCTAAGGAGCCAACATAATAAATAATAATAATAATAATAATTATTATTATTATTATTATTATTATTATTATTATTATTATTCCCCTAATTCAGAGGAAATACTGATAATTATGCACAAAAATTTTATAAGAATACTAATAATTACGAGAAAGTTTATGATTGACTTGAAAAGTTTTACTCATTATGTGAGGTATTATTGTGATAAGCGCATTACTAAAATGTATGCACTGAATGATCAAAGGAAAATCACCTTTATATACTTAAATTAGGCGATTTCTTAATTACGATTCCTAAAAGCAGCATTCTGCGATGGCCGGGAATCGAACCCGGGTCAACTGCTTGGAAGGCAGCTATGCTAACCACTATACCACCATCGCATGAAGACATTTAAGAATTTTTTCCAAAGATAATTTTATAAGAGCTCTATACTTACAGTTCCCCGTCTCCTGACTATTCGCTTAACGAATTTCAATTATCAAGTATTCTTACTCTAAAGAAGTACTACCTTACATCCGGCAACGGAGCTATCTAACCAAGCCTCGAAATATATGACCTCTAGTTCAACAGCCACCCATATCAAAGTGAGACTCCCATCAGTCCTGTCAAAATCATGGAGAAATAAAAAAAAAAATACCAAATCACCTCTCATCTAGCTTCACGCTGCGGTAACTATAGCTCCTTCAGCCTCTCCTCATAACTGAAATTACGTATCCCTCTCGCTAGTTTCGTAACTTTTTTTTGTAAATTATCTCCATTTCATATATATCGAAGGTAACAAAAATACATGACCCTAAGTAATTCTATTAAACAGCAACAGCAATAATGATAATAATAATAATAATAATAATAATAATAAATTAATAATAATAATAATAATAATAATAATAACAATAATGGGGAGAAAGAGTACGAGAAGGATGAATATTCTATATTGTAGGCAAAAATCTATTTCTCAATATAAAATTAAAACAAACTAATTAAAATGGAAAGAATTTGATGGCTCAAGCTTGGTCTCAAACTCTTGGCTTGAGCATTTCACACTTCATATTAAGAATACATATATATATATATATATATATATATATATATATATATATATATATATATATATATATATATATATATATATATATATATATATATATATATTTTTTTTTTTTTTTCTTCATAAAATTTCAGTTGCTCCTGTATATGTTCTAACATTTTCGCCCTTGGGATGTTTAAGACTAGAATACTACAGTAAATACCATGGAATTGCATTCATTCTAATTGCCGAAAAGGAAACAATGAATAAAAAAAAAACACTGCCTGTCACACATGTTTACAGGGGAATATGTCACTGACTCCTACAGTAAACAAAATATATGAATCGAGACAAAGTGGATTGGTACTTTTACTTCGCAAAAGTCTAGCAAAAGGTATACAAATGATTAGATATACTGAAGCTCTCTCACTATATATATATATATATATATATATATATATATATATATATATATATATATATATATATATATATATATATATATATATATATATACTATTCACCAAGAAAAAACAACTTTGACTAGCAGGGGAATCGAACTCGCATTGCAAGTTACATTTTAATGCCACCCTATCCGACTAAGCTTCAACGACAGATAAAAATCTGAATCTCATGGGTCACCCAGCACATGCAAGCACTTCTCGAGATGCAATTTCGATTCCCCTGATGTTCAAAAAAGTTTTTCGTGGATAACAGTATTGTAAAAATTACGGTTGCATTCTAATTATATATACAGTATTTAGAACTCCAGATTCATCTATAATAAGTTGATATACAAATGACGGAAGAAGTCCTTGCATATGCTGGCTGGGCTATAATATACAGATTTTTTAGTAGCTTCGCTAAAGTGGCATGAACCTGTTAATTACGACACGAATCGGATTCCTCTGATGCTCTAAAACAGTGGTTCTTAACCTAGTCGAAAGGGGCTGGGCTTGATGAAGGGGGCAGAAAGTGTTGGGGACAGAGGGGGGTCGTGAGCTAACATAATAAAATTATTTTTTTCCCCTTCAATAGCCGTTCTATTATATATGACAGGGCTGTTATATTTACTTAGATATAACAAAAGCTAAACATTGAAGATAATACACGTTGAAAGAGATTACGTTTAAAATAATGCACACCATTAATATCGATAAAAACTTTCTGGCCAACGAAAAAATATATTCCTACTATGCTTCTGGCATCTGGGCAAGAACATTCGAAAATGAATCAAACCTGTATGAACTATGAAACGCCCAAACTGGCAAAATATAAGAAAGTTGATGTTTGCCAATTTATTTTTTATTTTACTCAATTATTCCTAATGCTAATAAATAGATTATCTATAAATAGATGTTCATGGAAATAAAAAAATAATAATATTTTTTGATAACGTAACAAAAAATCCCTGAGTTGTAAAAATCGTAATACTGTATTTTGAAAAATATGACACTGCAATTAGAGAGGGGCTTGTTTTATCTTATAAACTCTAGAAATTAACTACAATATGTGGAAAGCCAAATACTATTGGCGAAACTCTTCTTTTGCCAGCAATAAAATGAAGCTTTGGATACAATGATTTGCCCAGGTAAAAGTGCTGTAACAAAGTCTGTTCCTCTTAGTAATAGTAGAGTAGCATTAAGAAGAGATGAAATGTCAAAAGAAGTTGAAAACAAACTATGTGAAGCTTTAAAAATAAATAATTTTCTCTGCAAATTGATGAGCCAACTTTACGTGACAATGAATCTTTGCTAATGGCCTAGATCAGTTATCTAAATTCTACTGAGGAAACACTTGAAGAGTTGTCTCTTTGCTGAACAAATGGTTCTTGACAAAATAAGGTTCAACAATCCTTAAGGTTGCACAAAATTTTTTTAATACCAAGAATATTCCTATTGCAAATATTATTTCATGTGCAATATGTACATATATTTACAGTTCACTGTATTATTCATACAGAACACTCAGCTGCAAAACATCTTAGTGGTCGACTACATGATACGCTGAACACTTTAATTAAATCAGTGAGTAAAAGCAATTTCGGAGACTACACCACAAAAATGAAGAGCATTTTGAGCACCTGTTGCTGCATACCGCGGTACGATGGCTCTCAAATGGAAACGGTTTGAAGCGTTTCAGTGATCTGTACAATACTGTTTTAGAATTTCTAAATTTCTGTGCTGAGAAATTGTATGATAATCTAAGAAAGAAAAAAAAGGGTTGACACTGCCAACCAGTGGCAGGGAAGTAATGAAAATCTTATTAAGTCGCAGGGAATTACAAATTCCTTTATCAGCAAATTATTATTCTACAATGAGATCGTAGAGAGGAATGATATACTTCAGTAGGGCCCTGATAATGTAGATCACATTCGGCGTTTAGATCACACATTAAATCAGCACCGAAAACTGTCTCTTTGGTGTTATTATATGGACCCGGTTCTCCCCCTCCCCTACTCATATATCAGAAAGCAGTAGGCCTGCATCCATTATACCGCATGTGATTGTTTATTAATAATGTTTTCGGAATATATTCATACACTTAACGACCAAGTTTCTATAGGGCACACCCATGAATGTCTGATTTAATTTTATATTTACCAATATATTAGAAAAAAAACACAATTGCCTGCATATTAAAAAATTGATAAAAATTCAAATGAGAAACAATGGGTTGTCAGGCGTCCTATAAATGCGGATTATGTAATAATCTCGTGTGTCCAGTCTAGTACTGACTACATTAGGACACCTTAGATATACTATATTAAGAAAAATTGGTACTATTACAGCACGCAGTCAACTACCTGTAGTCTATTAAATAATAATAATAATAATAATAATAATAATAATAATAATAATAATAACTAAAAATGTACAGGATAGAAAGTAGGTATTATACCATAACGCCTTCAGAAGATAATTATAGTTTATTATGTTGCAAATCATACTGAAAATTAAATTAAATAAAGGTTAAAGAGCACTAATTAAAAACAGAGGCAAAGGACAGTGACAGAACAGGGCACGACTATAAGCCTACAATATAGCCAGGGACCAAGCTTCCTCTTAAATCACGTGGACCAGGTAATCTCCAGGAAATGGCTACATAATAAGGTAGGCCTAAATGAAATCACAATCCCCCCCCCCAATTAATCGCCTAATTTTAGCGGTAATAATGACTAAACAGTGAAAGCTAATCCAATCCCGAGCCCAAAGCGAACTTGGCAAAATGTTTTATCAATTAAGTTATATGCTATTCATTTCCGAGCAAACCGCTAATATCATAAAGCTTTAAAATCTTGTTTATGCAGTTGATGTAACCTGGTGGATCTTTTATGTATTCAAGTGTACTTCCATGTTTTTGACCAAAACATTGTTCTAAAGACGGACACTAGGATGCTCAAATTTCATATTGATGGCAGTAGTGACACTTTAGGGGGTTACTGACGATCATTATTACTGTCAGTAAAAATACTGACACTATTCTATTGGTGTGAACTACTACGTTCATATGATGGACACACCGACAGTAATAATGACAGTACAGGGAAATACTGTCAGTAATACTGATCGTCTGTTTAGCCCTTTTAGCTCGCAGTCTACTATCTAGGATATAGTGTACCATAACCTAAACTAATCAAACTAACCTAACCAACACTCCTGATGATACATAAAAACTTAATAAACTAGATCATTAAATACTATTGTCCACATACATGTAGCACCATGATGCTATATGGTGTGGACTACTAGGGCATTCATACCATAGCCTAAATGAGTGTGGCCACTTGATGTTTTAACAAATCATCATTGAATGATGGTTAGCTTAGGTTACTTTGGTATAGGGACAGGTTAAGATAGGGTACAATGGATTTCATCTAGTGAGGTATGTCACATGCTAAAGAGGCACCTTGTATTTTATCTGAAAATTCTTTTTTGTAAGGTATTAAGGTTTTTTGCATTGGCTGAGACACACACACACACACACTATATATATATATATATATATATATATATATATATATATATATATATATATATATATATATATAATATATATATACATATATATACATATATATATATATATATATATATATATATATATATATATATATATATATATATATATATATATATATATATATATATATATAATGGGAGAGAGAGCCATATGTCGTAGGTTGCCTGACGAAATGAGTGGAAGAGGTAGGGAAGGAAATCCACTTAGGTCTGCCAAAACAAGGGCCATGTCAATAAAGGCTAGAAGACTCTAAGGAGCTTTCCTTTAACTAGTTTCTCTCTAGTTGTGGTCATTCTGCCGGTGTGATATGAAAGAAATAAGAATTAAACACCGACTCGAAGACAGATAAATGCACTTATGTAACTCGTAACCTTAAACTAATGAAAAGGAACATACTTTGTATCTGGTGCTTAATTATCAGCGTCCATGGGTAGGGTAAAGAGTCCGTGACATGAAGCCGGCTTTTGTAAGCTATATTAACCACAACAGACGTAAGCGAATTGGTCGAGCAACTGTCATATATTTACACGACATTTTCATTAATAAGAGATCCGTGTATATATCCCACTTTTTCCACCAGTCACTTCTTACTGGTCACTTTTCCATATGAATGAACAGGCGTAGTACGCGCGTGCTTGATAACCCACCTGTGACTGCCAATACATAACTTGACGCATCTTATTCACGTTAAAATATTTGTTCGATTTTGTTAATGTTGGCTTAAGTATGCCGATAATAAATATTCAGGACAAGGAGGGTTCTAACGAGGCACTTCCTTGCCAAAAAAAAAAAAAAAAAAAACTTGGTACGTATTAAGGCCACATAGAAAAATAGTGAGAGAGAAGGGTATGGGGTTAGCACGTGAAGGTTTCAGTATATATATATATATATATATATATATATATATATATATATATATATATATATATATATATATATATATATATATATATATATATATATATATATATATATATATATATATATATATATATATATATATATATATATATATATATATATATGTATGTATGTATGTATGTATGTATGTATGTATGTATGCATGCATGTATGTATGTATGTATATATATATATATATATATATATATATATATATATATATATATATATATATATATATATATATATATATATATATATATATATATATATATATATATATATATATATATATATATATATATATATATATATATATATATATATATATATATATATATATATATAGAGAGAGAGAGAGAGAGAGAGAGAGAGAGAGTAAAGCGTATTGTAGTCGTATAATCCACTTAAGTCGCAAAGAAAGCTTTCGAACAGATGCAAGCACCCAGACTCCATTTTATGTTCCCTCCAAAATCAACTACTTGTATACTTGGATTGTTTAGGAAGCCTTGTCATGTTTTCCCACTCCCCTTAGTAGTATGTGATAATTTTCTCAGATTTAAAGTTGTGTTCATCATATTCTTGTTTTTACCGTGACTTGCTGGCTTTTAGATCGGCTATATATAAAATTGTTCCCTCTGCAAGTCTAATCCATGTCGGGGCGACTGTCAGACTTGGGATATGTAACAGGATTTTCATCCACGGTTAACGTTCTCGGTTATCACTAACCCCATTGCTGTTCTCTGAATAAAGTTTTCAGGATCTATAAAATGATGTTTTGTGTCTTGAATACAACGGAAAGAATGCGTAATAAATATTACTAGAAATAATTTTACCATCCATCCACAAACTGGGAATGTGAATATTGTATAACGGAAATTAGGCAAATCAGACATGAGTGATAAGCTAACAAGTATACAAGTATTTGTCAAAGAATTCTTCATGTTAGGTTATGATTTGAAAGATTCATTTTATGCATCCCTCTCTAAGCCCACCTGAGGTACCAGCGTCATAACCACTTACCGAACTTTTGCTGCAGTTCTGTATAAAATCCCAGATTCACCTTAATGTATGGAAGGCTTCAAATTTTAATTAGGTTGGCCTAGATGGGTTAGGTTTGGTTAATTAGTTTTGGACCGCCGCACAGCAATATCGGCCCAAACACACACTCAAAAAAAAAAAAAAAAAAAAGTAATTTCCAAGAACACAGTTATCAGACTTGACAAAAAATAAGTCCAAATATGAAACGAGTGCATAAAATGAAACTATACCTTGATTTTTTTTTTCTAGCTGTACTGAATATATTTCAAGACTATTTATCTTCTATCTATCTGTCGGATTGTTTTATTCTCTTTTACTTCGTTATTTTATATATAACGTTGGAGTTTAAATGAAACTCTGGGTCTTAGGAGAACGTATCAGGTGTCTATTTTCGAATTCTTTCAAATAGCTGAAAAACCCCAAGCGTAGTGATTGTTTACATTTTACATTTCTTGGCCTAAGGCAGTCGTGATGACTCTGCCTGAAATGCCTGAGCTCTGAACTCACTGAACTGCTTAACTACCTGAAATAGAGCGAGGCTCCCCTCTTTTGTAAGCTTCAGAGGGTGGGACTTATAGTCCCTAGGTCTACACCAGACCAATTACGCCAAAGAGTACTCATAGATAAAGATTTCAATTGATAGTCTGGCTAAGCAGAAGTGGGGGGGAGATCCGGCGCTTTACTCTTGGCCATTTGTTAATGACTTTCCTAGGGTTTGATCCCTGGGTCACATCCTCGTGATAACATTTTCTCAGAACTTTTTGACTATGGGATGACTTATACAGGGATAACTTATAATGCTCGAAGCAATGAAACACCGGCCCTACACACTTGTGCACCTGTGTGGCAATATCTAGGGTGGAGAGGACCTATCCCACTGGACAGGGCCATGTAGTTTTCAAGTAGGGCTGGGAGGACATAGCTGATACCACCACCATGTCACTAGACACTTCCAATGAAGAAGCCTTCTTCCTGATCCTTCAGCATTTCCTTAAGTACCCCACATCTGCTATCCATGGCAGGTAACGCCCTCAGTGAGGAAGGAACTCTTATCAATGTGTGAATTCCTGAAGCTTCCACAGAGTTGTTGGGGGATGTCTGAGGAATTGTGAGGGGGGCAGCAACAACCAAGTCTTTGTTGATGTCATCCAATGTTGTTGCAACTTAGCAGGGTGAATTTTGTCGGTAAAAAAAGAAAGCATCTCTCACTGCAGCCTCGGAGGCCAAACGCTTGGTCCTAAGGTTGTCAACACTATTATTAAAGCAATATCTCTTAAATATATCCCTTTTCAATGATGGATCATTTAAACTTACTATAAATATTCGCAATTTCATATATTCACTTAAATTATGATTACAATCAGGAACTGGCAAGCTCAATCTAGTGCCAGCTGCTAACACTGCTGGGAATACTTACATATTAGCTTGTTCAGATCCTAAAAGTCACAGAAAACTCACTTCACAATACTGCCTGATTAGTAATCTATTGCCTCAGTATAGTTCAAGGCTTGCTGAGGAGTAAAACCCATTCACAGTTCCCTGCTAAACCTGAAATCCAGGGCTTTTCGTACGGATGCCACACAGTTGGGCCAAATATGGATGAGGGCTTCCAGATAAGTGTCTGGATGGAGAAGAGTTAGTAGTGGAGTTCTACAGGGTTCAGTTTTAGGGCCACTTTTGTTCCTTGTATATGTAAATGACCTACCAGAGTCTGTAAATTCATTCATGAATATGTTTGCAGATGATGCAAAGATTGTGAAGAAAGTAAAAAACGAGAACAATGGTAGAGAACTTCAGGAGGATCTAAATAATCTGCATGAGTGGTCAGAAAAGTGGCTAATGAAATTCAATACTTCAAAATGTAAGGTAATGAGAATGGGTACAAGTGCAAGAAGGCCCAAGCTTGACTACTCGGTGGCTGGAGTACAACTTCAAGAGAGAGAAAATGAGAGAGATCTAGGAGTAAACATACTGGCAGATTTGTCTCCAGAAATACATATAAATGGCATAGTAAGGGCAGCATATGCATTCTTATCAAATGTAAGGGTAGCCTTCAGGCACATGGACAAGGAAATGTTCAGAAATATTTATGTAACCTATGTGAGGCCAAAACTCGAATATGCAGCCCCCTTTTGGAATCCGCACTTGAAAAAGCACATAGCTAAGCTTGAAAAAGTTCAAAGACATGCCACGAAGCTGGTGCCAGAAATACGCAATCTCAGTTATGATGAGGGGCTGAGGGAATTAGACTTACCATAACTCGAAGCTAGAAGAGTGAGGGAGGATATGGTGACAGTCTTTAAATTCCTTCATGGTTATGATAGAGTGGATAGGGATCGATATTTTGATATGGCTGGCTCTAGAACTAGAGGTCATAGTTTGAAGCTTGGTAAGAAAACTTCTTCGCAGGATGTAAGGAAATACTTTTTCAGTGTAAGAGTAGTTGATAATTGGAATTGGCTAAGCGAGGAGGTAGTTAATGCTATCTCAATCCATAGTTTTAAGGACAGGTATGATAAGTATCACTAAGTCTAAAATGGAACCGATGAGCAGACGGGAAGATACGAGCTTTGGGCTCTTTCCCGTAAACACAATTAGGTAATCACCTATTGAGGAATATCCATTCTTCCATGGACAATCCTGAAGGCGGCAGTTGACATCTCAACCTCACACTTTTTTGGATCTAATGACGCTGTGACACTGGCTTATGCAGTGCAGAGGCAGTGTTCCCCACCATAGACTGCTGTTGGGTCTGTTGCAAGCTATGAGCCTCATGAAGAGCCAGTGAGCCAACCATGATGTGGTATCTGGAGAGCATTGTCCAGCGAGGTCTGCAAGGGGTAGCTATGGCATCATTGTAGTGTCCAGGGTGTAAATTCAACTATACTGTACCATGATAGATGGATAGTAAAAGACATGATGACACAGACACGTCTAATCAAAGACAGGTAAGACTTGGCTACTGTAAGGCAAAGCAGACTGGACATACATTTAGGTATGTGTATCTTACAAGTCGACATCTTATCTTAGCGACATCTTTTTCAGTAGCTGTTCACATGTTCACATGGACTTTTTTGAAGACTAATGGTTGGCTCTGACCTAAAATATAGTGGCTAGATTTTGCGGCTTAAAATGTTGCTTGGTACCGGTGACAAATTGATTAATATCTTCGAAATATTTTGAAGTCACAAGATATAAGCAATTTCTACTTTTAATAAATAAGATATTTAAAAATACTAATTATTTTCACATATATAGGCATCATTATTCGACAAGAAAACTATTTAATCAATAACCTCAACCACATATCCTACTCCAACCAGCTGTTCTGACATTTAGTATGTGCCACATAATTTATGGCTTCTACAACCAGAATTCCCTACTCCAAACATTTCGGTACTATGTGAGGAAACAATCCATTTGCAACAAACATTGATCGCATACTGTAGACAATTAACATTGCAGTTGTGTAATATGAGAAGCCAGTTTGGACCATGAGACTTTTGTCCATCAGAAGTTTATATTTTATTAATCTTCCCTCAAGACTCTGTCATTATTTTTTATAAAGAACTGCTATGTTCTCATTTCCAGCATTCTACATCAGAACCAAGCAGATATGTAGGCAAATGAATTTTACGCTTTTGGATGTTTTTTGTATTTTAAAGTTAACTAACTTTGATAATCTAAATAATTATCGTCTATAGATAGAGAGATAGATAGATAAATCGTAGTATTGAATTTTCTGTTGCTCATCTGTCAGCAAACCATTACTTTTGCTCTGTTCGTATTTTATATATGTATAAAAATGGATTCCTCTTCATTTCTTACTTTTTGTTGATTATTTCTTGTACTGTTGGATGCTTTTGTTGTGCTTAATTTATGTTCTTTTTATTTCTTATGCACTGTACTACTCACTCCAATGTTTTAAAGTTAATAAAATTATTAGCCAAAATAATGATCTGAATTAAATATGTCTATTGCTTTGTTCGTATGTCATCTGGATATTTGTTGAATGTTATTATTTACCTTACCATATAAAATTGTCTTGGTCTTTATAAACTCAGTTTAAATCTATGGCGGTAAAGTTTACATCTGTTTAGTAGATCTCTCACTGCTAGTAAGCCCGGCTAGCTCAGTCGGTAGAGCACGAGACTCTTAATCTCGGGGTCGTGGGTTCGAGCCCCACGTTGGGCGAACATTTTCTTTACATTCGGATTTTCTATAATTTACAATAAAAAATATGTATACTTTCCTTTAATATTAGTTGATTTTATCCTTTTCGCTCACTGCAGATGTATTTAAACGTTAATACCAATATGTAATTTTGAAATATTTAGAAATCATCGCATTCGCGTAACTTTACTCAAATACTGAATATATTGTACTGGTAAGAACACTTTCCATATATATATATATATATATATATATATATATATATATATATATATATATATATATATATATATATATATATATATATATATAGGGAGTTCGTGACGTAAAAACCGAATCAATCAACTATATATATATATATATATATATATATATATATATATATATATATATATATATATATATATATATATATATATATATATATATATATATATATATATATATATATATATAGGGAGTTCGTGACGTAAAAACCGAATCAATCAACTATATATATATATATATATATATATATATATATATATATATATATATATATATATATATATATATCCTTAGAAGTTATGAATAAAATTCACGCGCATTTCGTGAATAAATGTTATAATTCTCTGAAATTGTCGAGAGCAACAATAAAGGTCTCGAACTGCCGATCCACTAATTTCCGTCACCTCCACCGCTGGAAAAATCTCACTTTAATAATTGTATTAGACACTACCTATTATTTAGTATTCGCAGGCCTTATATATCAAAAACCCTGAAATATTGTAGTGCGGCGTCATTTATGAAAAATTGTCAGGTTGTTGCCGAAGCAACGGTGCCTTGACGTATGTGTGTTGTCCGTCCTTATCTAGGGGAGTGCTAACCTTCTCTCCTTTCGTACAACACAGTTGATAATGTACACAATTAGCTATAATATGAATCGTGTTTTCTCCTCATGAAGATATGAATATTTATATATTCAAAAAGCACTGTTCTTTAATTGACTTATATATATATATATATATATATATATATATATATATATATATATATATATATATATATATATATATATATATATATATATATATATATATATATATATATATATATGAATGGATATGGCTATGTAAGGAAATGACAGAAATTTTCCTTACCCATATCCATTCACATAATCAGAATATTCACGTGCTTCTCGTGAAATAGAATTGATTGTTTATGGTAAATGAGTGTGCTTTGACTCGGCCACCCCTCTTATTATGGGCAATGCGGCCTATATGAATATTAATCTCCACCCACAATCATTTACTACTCACTTGATAAAGTATTAAGCTTTATGAGACAGTATGATTCCAAGCAAGTTTTCAGACTTTACTGATTAATCTCAGCGATAATGAAAACGCAATAGTAAGAACTTTAGTAAAAATATATAAGGAAATTGCAACTACAAAAATAGTGATCATATTGTGGTGTAACTTGTCATAGTTATTGTTAAATATCAATTATTGACTGTGATTTTGGTTACTTTATGCTTTTGTTTTGGTTCTGTATGTCAATGAGTTTCAGGCAGTATAATCTAAGGCTATGTTTATAAAATAGAGTAGTAACGATGAGTCACTTTGGTGATGGGATTGGGGAGATGATGCTGGGAGGGGAAGGCAATACAGTATATTTTCCAAGGTTTGATAAAAATTAAACGGTAGTCGTGGTGGCACGGCAAACTCCTAGGCATCCAAACCATGTCCAAGATACAGTCACTGTTTTTGCTACTTACTGTAATGCAAAGCAACTATGTTACCAAGTCTATAAATACTCCATGATAGTTGCCAAATTTTTCCACTGTTAAAGTTCCAGTATAAAAGAAGTCCTAAAGTAGAGTGCAGTCTTTAAGTTTTACTTTTGATTCCTACAAATTAGACTACTGTACCTTAAATACGGTTGTAGATCCAAGCATAATTTCCAAGGATATTATTTCATTAGAGGCATTTCCTCTATCATGTTCACACTTTCCTGCTGATTTTCAAGTATCTATTATTTCTTATATATCTAACCTCAAGCTTAGGGTATAATTAAATTTTTACACGTGCTTCAGTCTTGTTCCTTCCCTTATTATAGTAAATAAAATTTAAGCTCCAGTAAGATATTATTTTGTTTAAAATACATTAACAATGGTGTATTCTAAAGTATTTATTGACCTTTTATACTAGAAATATTGTCGTTGACCATTATTTATGTTACTATTAATCCCTATTTGAAGGGGGAGAAAGACATGTTGGAAATGGGGAATTAAGGCTGGATGTCCCTCCGAATGCTGCTGTCTGATAATAATACAGTAATGTCCATGTAAAGGACAGGATATTATTTATACACAAAGTACAATGATTTTCAAAATTTACAGATTTACATATTAACAAACAAGAATACGTACACCAACACTAATTTTATAGCGAATATCATTAAGTATATGTTCTTCTCTAGCTCAGTTCAGTGTTAAGTTTAATTACCGTTGAAACTGTTATCACTACGAATAACTTTAAGGCATCATTAGCCAATTGCATATTCTAATAAATTTATTTTGTTTAAAGAATCAGTTGAAAATATTTGAATAAGAAACATTCCTATTTATGTAAAGGTGGCATTTACTATAAAATATATATTTTGTTAAAAATGTTCAATAAAAGACCTTTGTGTACGAAACATTTAATTTTCATGTAAAGGTGATATAAAAATTTTTTCTACAAAGAAAAAAATATTAATAAATACATCATTAGTAAATCTACATATTTAAAATGTCAGATAAAATTATAGGCGACATAAATTTTAACAAATTTCACAAATAAACAAAAATACAATAAACTTTTAAATACATTTCTAATTAAAGGTATTTATAAGAGATTTTTTCAGCCTGTTTAACTGATCCAATGGATTTGAGGAGATCACAAACTTCCTTGAGGGATGTGGTACTATTCGTAGGGTCTAGTTTCTCCGACAACTTTATCAAAAAGTCTTCCAGTCTGCCAAGGAAGGCATGGGTTCCTTCGCTTTTCACCCAGGCACGAGGCAGAGCATTTATTACCTGACGATATAAAACACTTTATTAGAAAAATATCTTACAGTCTTCAAGTCTGCTCCTAAAGGAATTCCTCAAAGCAATTGGCAAACAATGAGGGAAAAATAACGTAAAATGCCCTCAACATTATTAAGGGTGGTGCAATTTTCGATTTCAATAGTATATATATAAGAAGTTTTCCAATTTTAATATTCCTCTGTTATTGGTATTTAACAACGACCGAACATGGGACAAAGACTATTCGATTATTATTTGTATTCGCAATAAAACTGGACATCCTTTGTTCTTCTTCAAAGGACACTAATTGTTCAATTATTATTTGTATTCATAATGAAATCGCATTTCCTTTGTCCTTTTAGTCATCTTTTTGTCTGTGATTGGTTGTGTATTTCTCAATAGTAATCTCCAAAATCTTCATTAAATATCTGTAGTGGAGAGAAATGATCAAGACCATACTTTGAAAGGTTATTAACCATCTAATTCTGGGAAAAGACTTTTGAGCTACTGTGTTTCTACTGGCAACTACTAAGAAACCAAGAGACCTATGGGTTAATCATTTCTCAATGAATATGGCCAAATCTATTGGAAAATGTTCATATGCGACTTCAATAAGCTTACAATGCTATCTTTCCTAAATTAAAATGTCACAAACAATTTAAAGTCATGCTATTGCTTTATATCTGATAAAAAACTAAGCTATGTATAACAATAACTGATATGAAATAAGCAAAACTCTTGATTGTAACAGCAGTAGTTTTAAAAGCATTTCTTAGTACAGAAGCTGCTCTACTTACAAACAACCGAGTTACGAACATTTCCAGATACGAACTAGATATGTATTATTGTATGTATTTAAGTACTGTACTGTATTATTACATTATTATTACTGTATTAAAATTCATTAATATTTTATACTTTATGAGTTATGTAGTAAAGTGTCTTTAGACTAAGTACTGTACAAGACTGCATATGTATATAATGTATGGTACTTTTTCTTTTACCTAAACACAACTTACGAATAAATCTACATAAAAACAGAATTATGGAATCTAACTCATTTGTAAGTTGGGGAGTGTCTGCATTAAAAATAATAAATCCATAAAGTAAAATTTATCTCGCTTAAATAATTTACCAATGAGACTTAGAATTTAAGTAAACTTATGGTTATGGAAAAAAAGTTTAGGCTTGAGTGCAAAACTTTTCAGTACAAAAACTACCCCAATATTCCCTCCGAGTTGTAGGAGGTAATGGCATTAGATAAGGGAGTGATGATCTGACAATCCCTCCCTTCTGATTTTGATATCTTATAGCAAATAAACTTAGAAGACTTGGCAAAGTATAGCTGAGACAGTGTGAAGTCACACTGTCTCAGATTACATTGTACTGTTGCAACAGCTTTATTAGATTTTCTGAAAATGCATCTTATAAAGGTGAATGCTAATTCAAAACCAGCCTTGATTCTAATCGGGCAGTCATAAGTTTTACATCAAAGCCAATAGGTCAGTATAAAGTGCATTTACTGTCAGACACAGTCATTGAAAAATTCATGCATCTCTGGAATGCAAAAATAATTCAAATACACCTGTTACATTAATACAGTTGGTCTTGATAATAACAATACTCTACAATACTAATCAGTATTATAATTCCTCACGTAACTCCTTCCACTTGTTCTCATAAAATGTTAATCATTGATCTGATTTCCCATCTTTCGTATGGTTTTCACCAATTAGTTATGGTTATTTATTTATAAAGACGAGGATTTTATTAAGAAAGTATCCCATGAAATATTAAACGAAAATATCACAAGAAGAAAGCTGGTATAATGGAATATATATTACTTTAACGTAACTCCCTTTTTCGCTATTATCGTTTTCAATATTAATATTTTAATTTCTAACTTATATTTTTTGCACCGTTCATATTTATTAAATTGTATCCAATTTAAATATATATTGAAGTAATCATATTTTTTTATCACTTTAAAACTTGTTTACACAAAGTGTAATGTATTCTCACTTTGTTTATATTCTTTAGGTAAAATTAACTTTAATTAAAATTATTGTAATCATATTTCTTTAAGGCTTTATGGGGGCTCAGTCATTAACCAGAGCAGAGAGCAGGATTGGTAAAACTATAAGCACATTATAGACAGTGCAACATTACATAATGGAACTGACTCTCCCAGCTGTTAAAGCTTTTAGCCCAATGCTGTGTAATGGCACTTGCTGTTGGCTTCTTCCTTTAAATATTGCAGTTATCCAGTCAGCACTACAAATGTGTACAAATACTTTGGAAAACTCTATGAAGATCCAATCAAGGACACAAAGAATAGTACAGCTATTGGTGTGAGGCTACTTATACTCTACTGTCAACCCAAGTTTTTAGTTAATAAGCGCTTGAACCAGATAAGGTAGCTATGAATCTATGTATGCCAGACAAAAATATAGATACATATACAATGGACATAATTCCCCATCTAAAAGGGGTGGCCAAATCAAAGCCAACCCATTCCCTGAGCACATGCAAAGTAAAATACATAAAAGATAATGAACTTACATTTCTGCACTTATCTAATGAATCTGATGGATTAATTTCTGTGGCCAGGTTAAGTGCTGGCAGTAGATACAAATTAAGTAGGGAACGAACAGCCAAATCATGGATGACTGAATCACTGAGAACATTATGCCACATTAATGTAGAACTCAAGAGCTTCCATGCCACCCAAAATTGCCGTTGAAAGAATAAACTAACACCTGAGTTTTTATTTTCATATACTCTGTTGGAAAAAATAATACAAATAATAGAGAGAGGGCATTGCTTTAGGGAAATGTTTGCATTATGGGGTACACTTAATGTTAACCAAATCTCTCTCTCTTTCACACCTTCATAAAACTATAAATGTTGATTTTATTATATTTACAATGTATTGTTATTTTACAGTCAAACTGGGTGCTGTGCTTGCTTAAAAGTATTATTCCTCTTCTTTTCACAAAGTAAATGCTGCCACTAAAGACCTCCCGCCATAAACAATGGACAGTCAGATGCAAAGGACCGAGGTCCTACCCTTTAGTCTGTTAAATCGAGAGTCAAATACATATATATATATATATATATATATATATATATATATATATATATATATATATATATATATATATATATATATATATATATATATATATATATGAATCATTTTTTACCCCGACTGGGACTCGAACCTAGGACTTATGATTACTAAGTCAAGGCGCTACCACTACACCACAGAAGGTTAAAAGGAATCCAACCTTATAGCTTATATCTGCTATACTTAGGAATGAACGCATTCTAACTGAATGCCACTATGTTCATATTACAGATTCCCCAACCTCACTCGTGGCTTCATTTTAGCATTTAATTCAATTCCCAATCTCATTCGGGCCATGAAATAATCAATTAAGCACATTACATATGTGAAAACATGAATCATTTTTTACCCCGACTGGGACTCGAACCTAGGACTTATGATTACTAAGTCAAGGCGCTACCACTACACCACAGAAGGTTAAAAGGAATCCAACCTTATAGCTTATATCTGCTATACTTAGGAATGAACGCATTCTAACTGAATGCCACTATGTTCATATTACAGATTCCCCAACCTCACTCGTGGCTTCATTTTAGCATTTAATTCAATTCCCAATCTCATTCGGGCCATGAAATAATCAATTAAGCACATTACATATGTGAAAACATGAATCATTTTTTACCCCGACTGGGACTCGAACCTAGGACTTATGATTACTAAGTCAAGGCGCTACCACTACACCACAGAAGGTTAAAAGGAATCCAACCTTATAGCTTATATCTGCTATACTTAGGAATGAACGCATTCTAACTGAATGCCACTATGTTCATATTACAGATTCCCCAACCTCACTCGTGGCTTCATTTTAGCATTTAATTCAATTCCCAATCTCATTCGGGCCATGAAATAATCAATTAAGCACATTACATATGTGAAAACATGAATCATTTTTTACCCCGACTGGGACTCGAACCTAGGACTTATGATTACTAAGTCAAGGCGCTACCACTACACCACAGAAGGTTAAAAGGAATCCAACCTTATAGCTTATATCTGCTATACTTAGGAATGAACGCATTCTAACTGAATGCCACTATGTTCATATTACAGATTCCCCAACCCCACTCGTGGCTTCATTTTAGCATTTAATTCAATTCCCAATCTCATTCGGGCCACGAAATAATCAATTAAGCACATTACATATGTGAAAACATGAATCATTTTTTACCCCGACTGGGACTCGAACCTAGGACTTATGATTACTAAGTCAAGGCGCTACCACTACACCACAGAAGGTTAAAAGGAATCCAACCTTATAGCTTATATCTGCTATACTTAGGAATGAACGCATTCTAACTGAATGCCACTATGTTCATATTACACATTCCCCAACCTCACTCGTGGCTTCATTTTAGCATTTAATTCAATTCCCAATCTCATTGACTTAGTAATCATAAGTCCTAGGTTCGAGTCCCAGTCGGGGTAAAAAATGATTCATGTTTTCACATATGTAATGTGCTTAATTGATTATTTCATGGCCCGAATGAGATTGGGAATTGAATTAAATGCTAAAATGAAGCCACGAGTGAGGTTGGGGAATCTGTAATATGAACATAGTGGCATTCAGTTAGAATGCGTTCATTCCTAAGTATAGCAGATATAAGCTATAAGGTTGGATTCCTTTTAACCTTCTGTGGTGTAGTGGTAGCGCCTTGACTTAGTAATCATAAGTCCTAGGTTCGAGTCCCAGTCGGGGTAAAAAATGATTCATGTTTTCACATATGTAATGTGCTTAATTGATTATTTCATGGCCCGAATGAGATTGGGAATTGAATTAAATGCTAAAATGAAGCCACGAGTGAGGTTGGGGAATCTGTAATATGAACATAGTGGCATTCAGTTAGAATGCGTTCATTCCTAAGTATAGCAGATATAAGCTATAAGGTTGGATTCCTTTTAACCTTCTGTGGTGTAGTGGTAGCGCCTTGACTTAATAATCATAAGTCCTAGGTTCGAGTCCCAGTCGGGGTAAAAAATGATTCATGTTTTCACATATGTAATGTGCTTAATTGATTATTTCATGGCCCGAATGAGATTGGGAATTGAATTAAATGCTAAAATGAAGCCACGAGTGAGGTTGGGGAATCTGTAATATGAACATAGTGGCATTCAGTTAGAATGCGTTCATTCCTAAGTATAGCAGATATAAGCTATAAGGTTGGATTCCTTTTAACCTTCTGTGGTGTAGTGGTAGCGCCTTGACTTAGTAATCATAAGTCCTAGGTTCGAGTCCCAGTCGGGGTAAAAAATGATTCATGTTTTCACATATGTAATGTGCTTAATTGAATATATATATATATATATATATATATATATATATATATATATATATATATATATATATATATATATATATATATATATATATATATATATATATATATATATATATATATATATATATATATATATATATATATATATATATATATATATATATATATATATATATATATATATATATATATATATATATATGCTCCTTGACTTATAAAGCATACGAACATCAGGAATACATATATACAGGGGGTCCACGGTTTACGCGGTCCCAGAGTTACGATGTTCCACTGTTATGAAAGACGCCCATAAATTATTAATAAATCAAATTTTCGACCTACCTGGCTTGTGTGGTAAATTCAAACTTCGCATGCTGAACAGTTTGTGAGCGTGGTGGACAAATACACAGCTAGCAGCAATGTTGTATTCGAATATATAAAGTTAATGCTTTTATTTATTTGTTTATGTATTTGGTTATTTGAAGGAATTAGATTTAATTTACTTACAAAATTACCAAATACATAGCCGTAAATATGATCTTTATGTAAAAAAGTTTCTTAGGCGTGGCAAAAGAATATGTTGACATGCAGCATTAGAAGAATAAGCGTTGCTCAGTTTGCTCTCGAATGCCATATTGTTTCTCATTATCATCTGCTCTCTCATTGTTTCGCTCATGTTTGCTTGTTATTGACCAATACTATGCCTCCCATATGTAGTGGTGATTTTTCTGATGGCAGTGCCATCATCATGGAAATTAAAGTTGACATAGTAAAATGCTTGGAAAAGGGAGAAAATGCTACAAACATTGGTAGCTCACTGGGATTAGCCCATTTGATGGTGGCGACAATCATTAAGGATAAATATCATATCCTTTTGCATGTGAAAGTTTTTACTCCTATGATGTCCACTGTGATTACTAAGCAGCATAGTGGCCTTACAATCAAGATAGAGATTAATGGTGCTTTGGCTAAATGGTCAGCATTGATGGCGTATCCCAGTGAGCCTCATGTTGATGCAGGAAAAAGCTACATGATCGTTCGATGCCGTGAAAAGTGAAGAGGGGGAATTCAGTGAGAGCGAAGAGGATGTGGTCAGTAGGGGTTGGTTTAATCGTTTTACGATTTGTGCTAATTAGCATAACCTCTCTTTCTCTATCATACTAGCAGAAAAGTGTTTCCCCGTTAGTTAGCAGAAATAATTAAGGAGGGGGGTTACTATGCCGAAGAAGTATTTAACATGGATGAGTTTGGCTTGCTCTGGAAGTGTATGCCTAGCTGTACATGCATTGACAAGGAGAAGACAGTGCCAGGCCATAGAGTCAGCAAGGAGACTAACATTGCTTTTGGGGGCTAATGCTGCTGCCAAGTTCAAGCTGAAGCTCTTGTTGGTTTACTTGGCAGGAAATCCAAGGGTTTTCAAGGGCAATTGAAAGGGTCAACTGCCAATCATCTGGAAGTCCAACAAGAAGGCTTGGATAATCCTTCAGATATTTGAGGACTGGTTCAGCAACCATTTTTTTTACCAAAAGTGGAGAGATACTGTGCTTCCAAGGGTCTGCCCTTTAAGGTGTTACTAGTGTTGGACAATGCCCCTGGTCACCCTCCCCATTTGCATGACTTTCATCCTAATGTAAACTTAGTAATCACAGCAAATGAGAAAGAGAACAATATGGCATACAAAAGTGAACTGAGTGACGCTTTTTCTTCTTCTTAGTCTAATTCCGTGCGACAACGTATTTTTTTGCCACGCTCAACAAACTGTTAAGCATGAAAATCATATATATGGCTAAGTATTAGGTAATTTCATATATAAATTCAATCTAATATCTTAAAATAACCAAATACATATATAAATAAAGCCATTAACTTGATATACAGAAGCTCCCCTCCTACGAACATTCACAGATATAAACAAAACCTAGCCTACATTAACCCACGTCTTAATGTAAGTGTTACTGTGCTGTACTGTATTATTATATTATTATTACTGTATTAAATTCATTAATACTGTATACTTTATATTTTATGTAGTAGTTGAGTGTCTTTAGCCTAAGTACTGCATATGTATGTGTTGCACAGGACTTTTTTTACCTAAACACCACTTACAAACGGATTTCTGAAACCTAATTCGTTCGTAAGTTGGGAGTGTCTGTTAAACATATCAAGTTAATGTAGTCATCTGCCAAGTTCACTAACTGTTCACTGCCGATATTTATTTGTACCACACAAACCAAGTAGCTCGAAAAATTTATTAATTAATAATTTATGGGCCTGTGTCATAACGACAAAACATCGTAACTCGAGGACTCCCTGTATAATATATATATATATATATGATGCTACATCAACTTTCAATTAAATTTTTCTAACTGTTGTTATTCCTTAGTGTCTACAATAATTATAGTATTATTACATAAATTCTATGTCAGATTTTGCAGTGGAATCCTGTATATGAAAATTTTTATATTATACTTATATATTGTATTACTTCTCATTGCATAATATACAGGTCTTCCTAAGATATATTGCCAAAAATTGTAACATAAGGAAAAATTACTAATACTTACGCCTTTGGAAACATTGGAATAAATATGTCATTATCAATGGCATCTCTTATCTTTGCTATGATGGCATGCGTCATCTCCTTCAACTGCTTAGAGTTGGGTCCTAAAGTAGGATAAGTACTGGCATAGTGTCTTACCAAGTTCACTAATCTTACAGTTTGTACATGTGACAAAGGATCCCACCAACACTGGATAATTTCTGAAATACACAAGTAATGTATACTAAAAACAATGATATAGTATATAATATTATCAATACACATAAGCAGCAGGACTGGTGTATTTAAACTTGTATTGCCTGATATCTTAGTTTCAAGGCAATTACAAATAAAAATAATTGAAAGGGAACCCTACCTAAGGCACTCTGGTGTGAAAGGTAATTCTTTACGAATGGTCTTAACTTATGAAAAATTTAGTTAGGTTCTCTAGAGACAACACTAAGACACAAACAGAAGGTACTATATTACCAGTATCACAGTCTCTACTATTAATATTAAAAGTATTGCGATTGATTTAAAATATCTTTCAGTACACTTAAACCTTTTCCTATATATACTGGCATACCCTTTTCAAGTTCTAACTGAAAAGTAATACACTAAAATTATACAATACTGTACAACTTATTTCAATGCATGCTATATAATAATTCAATAGTATTAATAACACTAATTAATACAGAAAATAAGTCTGTGCATACCATATATTGGTTTCGGTTTTACGTCACGAACTCCCTTTTCAACTAAGGGCTAGGACGACTATTAACATTATTTACAAGCACTGCTATCAATATGAAATATTTTCCAGTACACTTATGCATACTCTCACTGAATGAAATAAGACTATACTAACCCACATCTATTCATTCTCTTCACAAATTATGAAACTTTTGTATTACCCATAAATTACAACTGGATTTTGAGGAATTCCAAGAAGAAGCTTGCAAAATTTAAACACTTAGTATAAAAATATTCCTAAATATACTGGCATACCCTTTTCAAGATCTAATTAAAAAGTACATCATCAAATACAATGAGCTATTGTACAACTGACTTCAATATAATTTATATATTACGTATCACGTGCAACCCTACGTAAAGAAACACCGACAAGAAAAATCTATCATGCTTTATAAAATATTTGTACGAAATTCCTGGCGAATATCTTACCTCTAAGTTTGACTAAGACAATCTTTTCAACAAGATTTGACATTAGTTTACGATCAGGGTCTTCACGCAAGAATTTCTGATCTTCCACCGATTCTCCAGCACCATAGAGAATCAGGAGATTGAACCATTTCATTCTTTCTATCTCTATGCTTTCACTATCTTTCATTAAGGGATTCCACAATAACATCTGTAACCTGTTGGAATATTACTATAGATTAGCAAGCAATATACACATGACGACACAAGTTAATGCAAAGGATGTCAGCATTGTGAGAACTCTAATAACTAAACTTCTTGATAACCTTTCTTCATATTCAGCCAATGAAGAGACTAAATATTCTTATATAAATTGTGACCTTTTCTTTTAATGTTAAATACCTCAACATGAGGTAAAAGCTCGAATAAATATAAATAATAATGAGCTACAGAACTTTAAAATTTATTTCATACAGTTTGAGCATGACATTATATCTTGCTGAAACATGCAGGGAGGCCACAAATGCATCAAAATAACTGAGATGCTAAGTGTTGTCCCATCCTTCCTAAATATTACCTATCAGCGTTTTCAATAGAAGTAAAGAAATTTTGGAGTCAAAGAATTGCCAGCCCACTGAACTTCTTTTCCTATTCCCAAGGAATAAGAGAGTATAAGTCTGTCTCCCTCACTACTAAGGGATAATTAATAAAAATAATAGCAAAGCTAATTCAAATAATTTGAACAGCCTGAGGAACAAAAAAAGTAAGTGTAATATAATTAGGGAAATCTTAAAGTAGCCACATATTATTGTCAAACAAACCTTATATAAGGAGCAAATATTTTCGGCAAATTTAATGATACATAAGCATCATTATATGTGGGACTATCTCTGCTTCTCCATTCTTCAAATCTAGTCATTATACGCTTTAGCTGAGAAAAGTCATCCTCAACATCTTCAAATATTTTTCGAGCCTCAGATGCAATGTGCTCTGGGGATAGCAAAATAAAAATCATTATAAAAAGTACATCAAATTGAGAAATGGAGGTGAAGACTTATTTTGTGTTATACGGTTATATTCATTTGGCTGTAGTCAGCCTGCTCAATAAAATACCAAAACAAGTTGGCTACATTCAAAAAAAAAATAAAAGGCATACTTTTCAATTTTCCTTAGTACACACTCTTTGTATCCTTACTATCAAGATAGCAAGAATGTCTTACCAGCTTTCACAGCAAAGCCCCAAATTTACCAAGGTTTGACTACCATATTATCATTGCACCAGTTGCTACTGATGGTTACATTTACAAGAATATATGATACCAACTACAGTACTTCTATTTTCTGAACACCTGGCACCAATCTCATACTTTCCTTCAACATTAATACCTGATAAGCTAGCTTTTATATTCTAGTTATGTATTCAAGTTCATAAACAAAGCGAAGAGTTTCTGTTCAATGCTTACCACAAAACTTCATCTGTTCTACAACAGCTTCCATCCCAACACATCTCATTAACACAATGACACAATATGAATTCACTGATTCTTCCAAGACATTAAATCTACATGAACATTTATTGTGTTCCTTTCAGCTGCACTCATAAGAAAAAACTACATAATACTTGAAGCATCTATCCCTTAAAAAAAAATTAAAATATTTGTATACCTCGACAAGCACCACTCTTTCCACAAATACTCAGTGCTTCAAGAAGTTTTACTCCCATACCTGTTGGTGACAAAGCATAATCACCAGACTATACATTACCGGACCCCATAGAATCCACGAAAAATCCAGAAGCTTACAATTGTCTTTTAGTTGTGGGAATAATTATTTCATAAAGAAACTAGCAGCTCCCGTTTACAAATTTCTTTCATATGCCTTCTCTGAAGATAAAAGTGTAAAAAAGAAATAATACCTAATTCTGTCTGCATAACTTGCAGATCGGAATGTGATTCCTCATCATCTGTTGACATTCCATTGTGATGACTTGTATCTCCCTTTCTCTCCCTCTCTCTTCGTCTGCGAGTTCTACGCCCTTCTCGTTCTGCGGCCCTACGTATTCGATACTCATCCCCCTTGGCTGCTTTACCTAGGAATACAATATTGTTTACAGACATGTACAATATGATTGTTATGACATTAATCAACTATTTATTAACAATAGTATTTACATAACTATGTCATTTTTTTCTGCTTAATTTACAATACACTTCTTCTTGTATAGGAGAAACTATACCACTAAAGCAATCATGTTTACTACTGAAATTATGGCATTAATATGATGACTGAAATAAAAAAAAAAAAAAAAAAAATATATATATATATTTTTTAAGTACTGTAATGCAATTATATAATGCATTGCATGAATATGTTACTTTTAAGAATAACAAGACAGAACATCCAATATTTGTTCAGAATTATATACTATATATCACACCACAATACTCACTGCATACCGTATTTTAACACTTCATATCTATTACCATACGAATACTATAGTAGTACCCAAGCAGTTTGGTTTCTACTTGAATACAAAGTTGAAATGCACTAAAGTTTTACAGCAAATAGATAATTTTATGCCATTTTGTCTTTAAATACAAGCATAATCTGTAAATTTAACTTGACACATACAGTTTGCAAACATACATTATATTTTGAAAACATGGTCTTTATTATACAATCACACCACTCCCTACTTTATGTTTATTCATTATTATAATGGCCTTGGTAATAAAGATCAATAAAAGTATTTGGTTTAAAATGTCAGTCAATTTTATTCCAATATAACTTAGGATCTCACACATTCATACTTATATTCAAAGCTATATCTAACTGCAAACTTAAGTTCATATTTATGAAAAGAAATGGACTCCCATATTTTCACAAAAATAAGAATATGATGGTTTCACAAAGAGTGAAAGAACAGACTGCAGGCACGTGTAGGAACAGGAGAGAATCTGGTGGAGAGAGGTAAACCTAGATTCTAAAAATCTATCACCCAATGGAATGGGAGAACTAAGGAAATAATGAAATAATTTAAAAGATACGTTTTGTTGGCGTTCAAATCAGAGGTAGGTCAAGGAGATGCTGAGATGGGGCGAATGAGACTTGATAAGTAGAGCTCCTGACTTCTCCAAGAAAGTGAAAGGCTTGCAAGTAATATATGAACTAAGAAGATCTAGTATATAACACAGACTGAAAACTGTCTACCAGCAACCCTACAGCCTTGTAAAGTAGGCATGAATAACCAGACAGACTAGTGCTTGATTATGGAAAATGCCGAAGCATAGGCCTGATCTTGTTTACTATAAGTTTATGATATACAGCTGTACAACGTGACAGAAAAAAATATAAACAAATACTGATACGTGGGAATATGCAAAATCATCTGACTGGCCAACCTAGTGAACTACAGGAATAGAGGTATGTTCACCTCTATAAACTAGGGAGTGGGAGCAAATGCAACATCTATATTTTTCATGGCATATTTATGTTGAATGAACGTGCCTGTATTCAAGATGAAGCCAATATGTTTTTACATACTGTACATTTGTTGAAGTCATGGCAAATCTCTCTTAAAAAGTTTAAGTCAATGGGATTTTTTTTTCATTTCTTCATTTGGTTGTGGCCATCCCTATAACTAGCTGTGAAGGATATATGAAAGTAATAAAAAAAATACTGAACATTTCATTTCCCCTTGTTAGGTTACAAGACAGAATTCAGAGTAACATCTAGGTGATATGAGAAAACTCTTGAGAAGGGACACCCCAAAAACATATGTGAATACTAGATTTTACTGAAGAATGCCATCACCCTACATAATCTATAAATACCAAGGATTAAGAAGTGTATGCCATTCTGTTGATTATGACACTTATTAAGTAATACATTACTAATAACTGCATTGAGCCTCTACTTTATCAAATGAATCCTTTATTTCCCCTTTCCCTTACTGTATATCATTCATCTATATCAAATGGTAGCGTCTGCGACTCTGAGGCGGCAGGTCGAGGGTTCGCGCCCTGTCACGGACTGAGGTTAGTAAGGGCATACACTCAGGATAACGATTACATCTGCCATAGCAAGTCCTTCGTAAGAAAGCAACCGTCCTGGCCCTTAGTAGAAAAGGGAGTTCATGACATAAAACCGAATCCATTACATATCACCTTACTTACATTCAATATATCCAGCACAGAATAAGTTCCTATTTTTATTATATATCTATTCTTATCTATATTCAATATATCCAGCATAGAAAAAATTCCTATAAATATATAATTTATTGATATTTTCTCTCAAAATATCTTCATTTCCACAAACAATATCTCATTACCATACAGTATTTTTACTTATTTCATAAAAATAACTGACTCAATACTGTAGTATGATAAACAAATAGATAATGGAAGTTAACATTCAAAGGGTTCCACAACAATGGATGAGACAAATATAATTGAAATTACAAATTGTATAATTTAAAAAGGTCATCAAATGAGAGGGAGAGTAGAATACCAATAAGCCAGTGAGATAATGCGAGGGCAAAATATAGAGTGGCTGCTTATCGCAATTTTAAAATCCTCTTACATATACTGTGTTAAAAATTTGCTTTTCGTGATTAATGTCTTTTTAATAACTCCTGTGAAAGGCAACACAAAAGTACTTTACAAATTACCTACATTATATACAGGATGACAGTGACTTTTATACTACATACATTACAAAAGACTACATCCCACTTGTCAGGGGGTTGGCAAATCAAGCAATGCACCTATTCGCATCCATCTTTCTTTTCACAAATATGAAACAAACTTCCTCCCTTTTACTCTCACACCACACTTATTTAGAGCCATTAACTATGGTTCTAGTTGGCGCTTCCGAACCAGAAACCCCTTTGCTCCTTTGTATGAACTGACCCGTCATGAGAAGTTGGGGTTTCCTGTGTCCTACCTCAAGCTCATTTCAAAAACTTTTATGACTATCAAGAAAACATGGAGGTAGTATTCTTGAAAAAGAAAAAAAGAAAAAAAAAGAACACGCAGCCTGCATGAGTATGAAAGAATGAACTCTGTGAGGCAGAAAATGCTCAACTATTCTTTAGAAATAACCAATCCATAAAACAAATACCTGTAACAAATATTGGTAAAGCAATTTCAAGTTTATGATAAACATATCTTTTATACACTATATATATATATGATCTTTAAAAAAATTAGTGAATCATAAAAGAACATTTAGTAAAATATTAATGTTTGCAGTACATTATTGTTAACTGCATTCACCTGCAAAAGGAGAAAACTCATCATTTTGATCCCTAACATCTAATCGCCGGCGCTGCACCATTTTCTGTGCCCTCTGTCTGTACAGGATGTAGACCTGATCCTGCAGTGCTTTGATCTGGGGGATCTGCCAAGAGAAGGACATCATTAATATGTATGAAATCTAACCATCTCTATTTCTGATCAACAAGTCCTCTCATATACCTATATTAAATTGTTGCAGTATTTACTGAATTATAAACACATATAATGTTTAAAATTCAGTCTTCACATCCCTCCACAATCTGGGCCATTATAACTTACTAAATACAAGTGAAATGACTGCTGTATATTGTAAAGTACATTCTGCATCTACATTCAGCAGCAGTTTGGAATATTTTACTCTGTCAATCCAAAACATGATAATCATACAAAGTATAACTTCATTCCCAGCAACATTTAAGCTACCTAATATTAATACAAGACAATAACTGATATAATGTATTTTACACATTCTTACTCAAAAGAGTAATTCAAACATCCACACTCAACAATAATTTTGAATATTCATACTAATTCTTCAATGTACCTTGAGTTTCATACATACATAAGTTTATTATCAAACTTATGGAAGGTACTTCTAAATACAATACAACTATAAAGTGATTTGAACATCCACAGTCAGCAGATTGCTTGAATATTTTTACATCAATTTTATTATCTAAGATTATAGAGTATGAAATATTTCATTCCTAAATATACTATAAGAAATATTAAGCACTACATAAATATACATTTGTTCATCATGGATATAACTGCCACACCATCAATCTCTCAACAAATGCGATGAAATAACTGTGAAGTAAATAATTAAGCAAATTAGTATTATTTAGCAATGAAAAAGTATTATTATTTACAGTGGTTAATGAGCCCAAATTTTCAAAAGTACCATAGGTTGCGAGATAAACTGGCTTCTGAACAAACCATCCGAAAAATGATAGTTCACACCAGAGCACCTTTGAAGAATCATGAACTTACAATATTCCTTTCAAGAGAACCATCTGATGCAAAGTATATTAATATACCATGGAAATGCATAATATTAAGATGATTAATAATGGCAAATGACAAGAAACGTTTTCTACTGTGCATGCTACGTTTGAAGGGCATATCCTGCAGATACTCCCTATTTTCCAAAGATTATCTGAGAATATGTATTAGCAGTGGATATGATTGATACCAACAGACAGCAAAATTCGATAAGAGAGAGGAAAAAACAACATCCTTCTTCACTGGATTCTATGCACGTTACTGTGTTCAAAAAGTAACTCAACTTTATGGAAAAATAAAGCTTTGTGCATATGCTGAAAGTTTCCACTTGTTGCATCTCCCAGCAACATATATGACAAATCTTGTTTGAAAACACCTTCTACAATCTTTCAATAAATATACTGTAATGTCCATCAAACACTTGTAGCCATTACAATTGCAAGACACTTTCCTATTGGGAATATCTCGAGAATGATGACACTCAAAGCCTCACGCAAATTAACAGTTGCAGGCTAACGATCAATGGTGTGCAGACAAGATACCAAGTGACGCACTGCAGAAGGTATTTATAAATATGATTTAACATGTACATTTGCATGAAATTAAAATCATGGACATTTGTAGCATGTGTTACAAAACATGTACTTTACCCACAACATTGTATTACTTTCTGAATACCCTGTAGTTGATGTGCATGAAGGGTCAGAGATGCATGCCCTATTTATTCTTTGAAGATCCTTTGAGAAAAGGCATCAGCTATGCATAAATAGGCATAAATACAAAAAAAGAATAAAATTAAGTGAAAGCGATAGCAAAAACCTCTTCATTTGATTCCTTTGAAAGTTACTGTAGTTATTGTCGACAGAAGAAATCGTAATCCTATTACTGTACCTGCAGGTGTGTTTAATAATATGTTCTTCTTAAAGACTGCATTATTTAACTATTATCAGAGGGCCACTGGATATCGCGAGACACTTCACACTTTCTAAAGAGCATGAAGATTTTAAAGATATCTCTATGACAATATGAACTCTACGACTTCAAAGAGACCAATACTATAAGGCAAAATGCTAAAAAGAAGCATTAGAAATGCAGTACCATCATGCAATGTTCTTTTAATCTAGTTCATCACCCATATGACTTGTGATATTACTTTATCAAGGTCAAATAAAAAATAAGCAAAATAATCCAACCTTCTTAACCTAAACTCCAATGCTCGCAAAGGTCAATACATAATCATTTATTACTCTCTTGCTATGGCTTCAGTGCTAATGAGTATCAACTCTCTCACAAACAAAACCATATTACAAAAATAAAATACACACATCACATGAAAAGTATATCATCTTATACCAAAAAAAAAATGGAATTAAATTCAAAGCCCATTCGATCCATCAATAAGTTAATAAGAGCTCTAGAGAAAGGATGCTGTAAAGTAACTGTTTATACCAAGTAAAAATATTGTATATTAAAAACATCCTAAACACTGGAAATCACATTTTATGTATATAACAAAAAAATAATCATGCTACACTGTTTTACACAAAAAGGTCATAATATACTTGGATATAAATCAATGCATCCCCTATTCATTCCCATTCAAGAGTCCAAACACTGTAGTTTACATTTATCGCAAACTTACAAAATATGTTTCTTCTACATTCCTTATCGTCATTAATAAGTAAATTACAAAAACTTTCAAAAGAAAAGTTGGTTTAGCAAATTATGTACAATCACAAAAGAAACTTAAGTCACTTATTTGTTTAAAGATCTAAGAAACAAACGGCTATAAAGCTCTCTTTCATACATAAATGAATCACAGTATCATGATGGAGCTAACAACAATACTAAGGTTACAAATTACAGGATCAAGGCACTGCAATACATATATGTCTATGTACATTATTACCAGAGCAAAACAGCCTACTAAATTTGTACTAATATAATACTGTACCACTTTTTCAAAAACTACAAATATGTGGAATAAAAAAAATTACCTTACCTTCATTTGTGTGTACCATCTGATAACAAAAATGGTACAGTAAACTTTTCTTTTAATTTCTATCTCAAATTCAAGTTTTGGGAGTCTTACAGTGTTACAGGTTTACCTTTGTCTTCTTATTAGAAGAAAAAATGTACAGATGCATACTCACCAACAAGAACTATGATCAAAGCTCACTTTTTTACAATGGTAAGTCTATAATCAATATCCCTTCCCTTACAGCTACGAGGTCCACATAAAGATTTTACGTTTACAGTAATGGAATCCTACGCTTGAAATAACACATACAATATAACATTATGAGAACCCAACAGTACCTCAAGCTTTTCCATAGCCATATATTAGAAGAATATTGTAATAAACTTAAAAGGTAACAGTTGTGTTGTTACTACTACATTGGATGGACATCTTTCAATTTTTCCTAATACAGCACAATATTCTAACTAATGTCTTATCTCCAAGTATATCATTTGAAAGCATAATTTTTTTTACACTATAAATAACAAGAATCTGCTAAACATTAATATGAACCTCATAAGGCATACGGATAGACAAGCTCCTTAATGTGGGCACTGAGCTCAAACACAATAAATGATTCTACAAAATAATGTCTAAAAAGTGTACTGGTATATATCACCATTGGTAATTGAAATGAAGTTTCCCATGCTGGGGTAATAACAGATATATTACGGGAAAAGAGAGTGTAAAGATGATGTTACTATATAATGTTATCCCCAAGTGTGACCATTAAAACTCTCTTACCTTACCTTTCCCCATGACAATAACTACTAATGCACATCATTCCAATAACTCTTCGTCAGACAAACATGTTTTTACTGATGCTCCTTTTCATATTATAATACATGCTATTGAGAACAGGAATGTTGTAGATATACTCATTTCTCCAAGCTACCTCAATTCCTTTCCAAAACCTTACATATGCTGTTAACAAGAGCCATGTTTTGCTGACATATTCTGTTTCAAAGTGTGCTCCCTCAATTCCTAAAATCCCTAAGTCAAATATTATTTGGCTTTAAAAGCAAGAAGTATTCTGATCAATGGTGTAACTTTGTCTCATATGCTTATTCCACAGGAAAATAATATAAGAAGTACGGCTCTATTGACCTGCTGCAAAAAAAAAAAAAAAAAAAAAAAAGGATTGGAAGCATCAAGCCATATAATTTTCAAACTTACATGCATTCAATTCTCTTTAATTCATATTATAAAGTTCAAAATTAAGTGCAACATACACACTCTTTTCAACACGAGGTTAACAATATCACATGATCTTCCAGTGGAAAGATAATCCTTCAGTTGGATATTTACTGGGAAAAGGTAGGCTCACATAGAGAAAGTACACAATAAATTCAAGACTAATTTGCATTTTGAAAATACTTCAGTATTAAAGTTATCTGCTCTTCTTTTGACAATCTAACCAATGTCACTTTCCACAACAACAATTCCAATATGCATTGCAGAGAATTATTATAAGGAGTAATCATTAAAATAGTCTTATACTGGAGACAAAATTGTTCACACTTAGATCCCAAATGTAAAGATATTTATGCTGTCTCGTACCCACATACCTCTGAAATATATTTAATTATATCACAAGATACAGAAGTATCTCTCTAGGGTACTCCTGTTATATGCTCACTTCTTTTTCTTACTTAATAATATCCTCAACAATAAAGTGGGTGGCAACAATTATAAAATTAAAACTAAAAAGACCAAAGTGTTATTCTTCATTCACTCTCTTCTCTTAATCATTTAATCATATTTACACAGTCTATACATAGTTCTGTGAACATGATCAGACATAAAGTAGAATTTTCCCAACTTTACCTAATCCATTCCACACTCGGCTTGCTTCATCGATGTTAAATCATGCTATAAATTCATCTTAATATAAAAATGAGAACTAGCACGAAAGACTGGGAAAATAAATTTGGTTTGATTGTTAAGCCTAGAAAATAAAAAACTACACTTTTGCAAAGATTTGCTATAAATTTCTCAAGTTACCCTCTTCCTTCTGTCCATACTTGCTGTGTTCACTAATTTTACTAAGTGTTAATCTGTATCATATATAACCAAGTGAAAGAAGACTGAAAAACGAAACTGCAAAATAGAAAACCACAGACAAAGCTGGTAAACCTTCATGCTCAACAAATAGAATTTGCACAACCCTGGAAGATATACATGTAACTAAAATCCTAAACCATTTTCATATGTAAATTGGCTAATCCTTACCATTTCTCCTTGTCACTTTTACCAAGTACAGTATTACCTTTTGGTCTCTCTTCGATCCTATTCTTTTAAATGCAGACAATACAACAGAGGGAATATCTAATAGCTTCAGTGTTCATTCTAGTTAAGACAATTGACAGATTTCATGCCCTATTCCCATATGAATACAACAGCCAATTTCATCCATGCTGATATACTTTCACTGTATCATATCCCATCTTCCCAACCCCTTTTTTTTCTCATATCTTTTTTCGTTTATGGATACAGGACAGAGTATCTTGTTAAATTTAAAACCCACCTTTTCATTCAGACAGTCTCTTAAGTCAGTGACATACCCACGGATATCTTGGTAAAATTGGTAGATGTCAGTCAATGGATGTTGCTCCAGGCTGCAACGGGCCACCGACGATTTGCTCGTTACTAAGTCGTCTATCACCTTATCTGCATCCATTTGGTGACGCCTGTACACTTCCTCTGCACTGGCACGACTGTTTTGGGTAAACAGGTGGGAAGAAACAGGACGTAATATGGTGAAAGGAAGATCTTGGTGTACATAAAATAGATTAAAATAATGCTTTCCATTTACATCGGCAGTGTGTTAATCTACAAAACACAACCTAATGATAATTAATGCTGTTTATAGCTATAAGCAAGGAATGAATCCGCAAATAGAAGAAAAAAGGGAGCCAAAAACATTTCACAAATAATATGACTCCAAATGTGAGAGGGAAAACATAGATGGAAACCTATACTAAATTAATTAACTTCAAAGAGGCATAAAAGTTTACATAGATTTTCATTTAGTTACCGAGTGGCAATCTGTAAATAAAAAAATTATATTTCTTGGGAAAAATAAGAGTATCCAAAGAAACATTCAGACTCCAAATATCTTCACTGCTTTTCACATGCACAAAAATGTAGACATTCTGGTAACAAGAATACTTACAAATGTGAATATACTTCAGAATTACCTTGATAAAAACTACATGGAGATATATATATACAAAAGCTCCCCTACTTATGAACATTCACAGATACGAACAAAAACCTACCCATTATCTACCCATGTATTAATGTATGTACTACAGTACTGTACTGCACTGCATCATTACATTATTATTACTGTATTAAAATTCATTAATACTATGTACTTTGTTTAATGTACTAGTTAAGAAGCATCAAGACCCATTTTTCCAGATATCCAGTTGAAGAGTGATGGGGAGATTCTTCTCCCATAGAGCTAAAAGCTCTCTTCTTCAGAAATATCTTCAACAATGAAGGACCTCTTGCCATGGAATACGAGCTTTCGAATGTCAATCTTCATTGCCATGTTATAAAACATTCCTTGATGAAAACAAATCTTATGAAAAAAGACAAAGACCAGGAAGTTCTACTTCCAGAGAGGATCAAACATCTTTTTCCAGCAAAGTGTCTTCAGCAAAGATTGTTCTGTACTTGCTATGCCTTGGTGATTTTCCAAGGTGTGATAAAATTTAAATGGTAGTGAAAAGAACCTCGGGATATTTCATATGTTGGTGAAGCATCAGTGTGGCACACCAAGTACAAAACAATCTTTGCTGATGACATTTTTCTGAAGTGTCTTCAGCTCACATGCCAAGGCAATAGGTACTTCATTACTGAAGACATTGCTTGAGAGGAGAGCTATTAACTCTTTGGGGGAAAAATTTCTCTATCACTCTCCTCAACAGGGATATCTGAAACAGAGGGTCTTGGAACCTTGTATAATAATTACAGTCCTCTGTGGTGCTTAAGCAACATATATACAGTACTGTACATACAAAATATCAACCTATTAACATATTAAATTCATTAAAACTGTAGCCTTTATGTTTTATGGAGTTGTGTCTTTAGCCTAAGTACTGTACACTACTGCATAGATATGTGCTGTACAGTACTTCTTTAACCTAAACACAACCTACGAACAATTCTACTTATGAACGAACTTCTGGAATCTAACTCGTTCATAAGTTGGGGAGTGTCTGTGATAGCAATAGTATAAACAAAAAATGGAAAGCATTAAATGATATAAAAACAACATATCGTTTATAGGCACAGAAAGGAGGCCTTGGTAATCTCCAATATCTGGGACATAAACAGGAACACCGAGGTCTGAGTACCAGATAGAAAAATCTATCAGAGAAAACCAATTCCAAATGATGAAAAGGTGATCCATGTCACTTTTGAGGGACACAGGTTTAAACCACATATTTGAGGGGCCTGCCCAAGGTCCCATAACATCACAGGAAGATGGACCCAGGGAAGACCTTTTTCCTCCCATAGGTTGCTAACTCGGGTGTTTTCTACCTGTCCTGGAGGCGTTTGATGATGCCTTCTGCCTGGTAATTGGCAGGACGTGGGAGAGCTGCTGCTGAAGGAGGAATCAAAGATTCTGAACCCCACAGTCCACGCTCCTGGCCAATGACTAATAGGCCATCAGTTGAGGGATACTGTATGTTGCTTGTATCACCAACTTCTTGGCTGATATCAGTATCAACACCAGTTGCCTGAAAAAAAAGAGTTCAGAATTTTTTCAGAATTTCACTTATTAAAACCTCTTATTTCAATGCTGTGGTAATTTAAGATGAATGAAATTTATCACATCTTTAACCATGAACATAAATCAGGAAAGAACAGTATTCAATATACGTATACTTAATACGAACTACTCTCAACAACAAAAATAAGATCCATGAGTAAAAGTTCAGGCAAGAAGACTTCCAGTCAATGAGTGGCAATTAAATAATTGCTTCACACAGTTCATTGTATCGATAGTTCATAAAAGCATACTACAATTTTTACTGCAATGTATAATGAAGCAACATATTATAATAATGGCATAGTATTTCAGTCCTTACATTTATTTCTAATAACAGATAAATTTATTTCTCATAGCTTACCTTAGCATTGGCACCAGCTTTTTGGAGCTGCTGTTTCTCCCACTCACGTTCATGGTCACTGTCATCACTTCCATCACCAGCTGAAAATAAAAAAAGTCAACAACCTTCACAAAGTTGCTTACAATCCAGACTTCACCAACAGCAACTTAGAAGGTGCGTTTAAGGGTATAAAATTTCAATTGCGGAAAGTCATAAGCTAACTTGCTGAAGCTCAGAACATGACTATTGTTCTCTCAATTACAAATATATAAAAGGCAAAATAAAATTTCTAATACATCACTAGCTTTCACTGCAGTAAGTATGATACTGGTGACAGGATATTCACTATGTCGATATAAATTCATCAAAATTTTAATAGCAAAGTACCAAAAGCATAATAGCAAAATGATGAGATAAAGCCGGTGATAAGACTGCAATCTGTTTATGCCTCCACATCAACTCATTCTTAAAAATATACTAATTACCTTGAGCAGCATCAAAAGCTTCCTTTCGCTGCTCCCTGTCACGAACTTGTTGGGTAATGGAGAAATCCAAGCGCGACGTACCTTCTTCATCATCGCTTCTATCATTATCATCATCTTCCCGTATCAAGCGACCTTTGGATTCTTCAAACCTTTGAACAATTTTTTTGCATTCAGAATTGCTTTCCTTGTTCAGGCTGGTAACTAACAAGTGATTACACATTTATCCAACTCCAGATAAAACAAACTATATAAAAACTTGTGAATAAACTGGTTAAGCTGAAAGTTATACAGAACGAAGTAGGAGACCATCATCTATGCTACCCTACTTATATTTTACAAGATACTTTTGTACCTTATTATATATATATATATATATATATATATATATATATATATATATATATATATATATATATATATATATATATATATATAAATAAAATTCTCCAAGTTGTGTTGTTGCACCAGCACGCTGCATTCACCAGCACTCATACGTAGAAGACCTTACCTTACTGTGTCATCTAGAGGAATAACATCACCTCTCTCCCTTGCCTGCTGTCTCTGTTTCCTAATGGCATGAATCATGTTGGCATCAGGGATTTGACCGCCTGCAAAAAATTGTCACTTAATTCTGAACAAGTTTAGAGCTCATCTTTTTAAATGCACAATGAGTTATTTAAAATTATGATCCACTATTTTCAAGAGTATAGTGTCTTATGACAGCGTTTTAACACAATAAATATATTCAAACTAAGACCCATGATTAAAAATTCAACTAGTTAAAGTATTGAAGCATTAACCAAAGATGTTATTTTACACTCCTATACAAGTACTGTATCAATTATATCAAATATTTATTTGAAAAATAAAACATACAACTGGTAAAAGGACAAAGTTGTGAATTAAGCCATAAATAGTGATGTGATGTCTTGTGTAAAGAACTGCACAGAAAATTATATTTTTCAGGTATTAAGAATCCATGGATTGAAAATAAAGAGTAATTCTGAAACAGTAAAGACACAAAAGAGTCCTGAAAAAGGAAAATTAAAATTACTGGAGGATGTGAAGTATAAAATACCAGTAATGAGGAATATGATGTCAAACATTTTTCCAATGTGCATCATATACCTTAAAAAACTTGTAGAAAGTATCAATATTCAATGAAGCCATCCTCACCAAAACTTAATTTACATTCTTATTTAAGATGGCTAAAGAGACTTAAAAATAATGAAAAACATCTCTTAAAGTAAATTCATATTACTTTGCAATATCTTTTTCCAAGGATCAAGTGATTGAGAGGGTGTTCTGGATTTTATAGGGCGGAAGGTATGTTTGCCCGGAATCTCTGGATCATCTTCATCTGAGTCACCAGGTTTAGCTGCGATAGCTTCAGCTTCCCTCCCGTTAACTATCCTGATTCCTAATTCATCCTGAAATATGAGTTATTCATAAATAAAAGTACACATTATGCATGAAATAATTCTGAAAGAATCCTGCTAATTTTAAAATATGTACATAAGTCTGTAATAACAACTATATATACTTTCCCACTGAATATGATAACTATTGCTATAACGACATACAGGTAGAAACGATTTAGGCAAACGCATTTTTTCATTACATGTAAACTAATAAAATTCTTTTATATATTTATTATTTATTTTATCTAATGATTGTGACACCAGGACAGGCAAAAAAATAAATAAATAAATAAAATAAAATATATTTGCCCTAATCGGGCCTGGGCACAAAGAAAACAAAAAGTGAAGAGAAACAGATGGCAAGTGTTGTGACTTGTCAGAAGTTAGGGGATAGTAAGAGATGTGTAACGAATATCCAAGAATATTCAGTGTAGATATAGGCATAGAAAAGGAACCGTAACTGAAGGAAGATTTAACATTGAACTGTCCTGAACAGTCCTATTGAAGTCCAAAAGATCTTTCATTTACTCGTGAAATTTAAAATTCAAATATTTGTGTGTACTATAATTCTCCCAAGTCGCTACATGTTTTATACGTAAGCTAGGAGTTTACTGGCTATAATTAAAGTGACTCAACTAAGGTTCTTAATTCCTAATCATAGTATGCTATTTACTACTCTTATCCTTTACTTTCTTGTTTCACATAAAATATATGACTCTAGGGCAGAGGGATCTCTTTTCAATACAAAGTGTAAGTCATCCACACATTTACTAGCTTAAATCTCATTTAAAGTTGTTCCAGTTCTATAGTTTTGGTGCATTAAACTGTTGAAGCTAACTCACCTCTTTTCCTGGCAAAATTAGAAAGTACAAAAAGAAAAGTAAAATCACTCTACCAGTTCAGAAACAGTAGGTCCTCCATTTTTGTCTTTCTCCTTTGTCTTTCCCTCAGCTTGCCTCTGCTTCTCCTTTTCCTCCCTCCGTTTCTCCTTCCTCTCTTTCTTCATTTCCTTACGCAATTTATAACTAAGGCTAGATTTCTTCTCCTGGAATATGATTCCATCATCAGCTGTAAAATAAAAGCGCTTGAAGTGTTGCGAGTACATATTCGTCCCAACTGCAGTTGTTTAAAAATTTTATATGAAATTTGCGTAAATTATAATCTATTCACAAATGTATATTAAAGCCTCAATATGTTCACTCAAGTAATCACTATAAAATCCAACAATAAAAACTACCATCAATACTCATATATGTACTGTAAGCATATTCTAAGTCTCATATCACTGGCCTACATAAAGAGTAGTTTCAGAATAAGAGTAAATATATTAAACACAAAACAATGCTTCCAAACATAAATCTGACAGCACACTAAAGTACTCATGGTACCTAGACCTGGAGTGGTAGCATCTTTATCGCAGGTTCATCCTACAGAGTTGCAATTTATAAAAGCAGTGGCTAGAGAACAAACAGCCACAATCAACCCTTGCCCTTCACAGAGCTAGAGAACCTGAGAGAGGCACTGGAATTCGAGCTAATTACCTCAACGCATCATACACACAATAACACTTTTTTTCTACACTAAGAGAGGACTTCCAGCAGTCTAGAAGAGGTTAATAGTAACCCAGGAAACAAAATGTAAGACTGCACCACACATAACCACATGCACCATTAACAGCATAAATTAGATTTCCTCTTTTGGTGATTGTTTACTTTCACACCCCCAATGAGTGAAGTATATATAAAATATGGTCAGGTGATATGGAAAAAACAATAATTACAAATATCAACTCATTTCTCAACAAGGGATCGACCTACCTAACTAACAATCAAACCTCACCTAATATAATAAATATTGGATATTTTCGTTCTGTAAAAGTGTGATTCCTACCAACTTATGGAGTGTGATGCCCACTCAAGCAGTTAATTAGAAAAAGTAACAGCAAAACTTTAATACAAAATATTAAAACTGAGTAAATAATATACAAAATAAAACCTAACCTGGCTTAATAATTTATAAACACTAATAAATGAAAGATAAGCAAACTTCCAAGAGGCAGGAATCACACTCCAGTGGCACTAAATATTCTTGCACATTCCAACAAGTAAAATTACGACACAAAACATTGAAAAAATATCTAAAACAATCTAAAAACAATAATTCCAATTATCAAATAATTCTTAGTTGGGGGAAAACCGTCATAAGTAAAGCTAAATTAATATATTTCTTTCTTACTAAATGGAGATTTAAAAAAAACTGTCTTTTTTACCATGTCAAATCCAATATTGACCATAATGCAATACATACTGCCTTGAATATTAATATATTATTCGGCGGTTAATATGATTGGTAATGATAAATTCATTGCAGTAAGCTGATATTTAAAAATGACATGTATGTTAATGACTATCTCTTAATATTTTGTTAAAAGGTGCATAAATCTAACACAGTTTCAGGCCATGTGACATTCCCAATTCCTATTGGCCACCTGCTATGGTTGATGACGAAATCCATTATTAGGAAAATCGAATTTCATAAGCTTTTAAATTTACTCCACTGAATATGTATACGTTCAGCACGAGACGTCATATAAAATAATGAATAAAATGCGTCATATTTACCTTCGAGTTCATCCTCAAAACTAAGAACAGATTGCTTTTTCGCAGACGCAGAAGAAACACTTTTATCTTTTTTCTTCTTCTCCTTTTTGGGAGCCACGGGTAAAGAGGCGTTGGAATCCTCATTACTCGCGTTTGTCTGTCCATCACTATCTCCACCCTCTTCATCGTAGATCTGCTGCCTAAGACGAATATTCTGATTTTTTCGCTTTTTGAAGAGGTTTTGCTCCATCTTGGCTTCTGCCTTCTTCGCCGTCAATGTACACAAACACACCACTTGCATCATGTTGATCATCCTTCCCGTTACGGTACCACACACCGTACTTATCATGGCCCATTACGGTAACACCTACGGATTGATGAAATATATGGAAATATAATGGAAGAAATATATAAATGCATATTTTATCAATATGAAGCCAAATTTCTCTGGAGCTAGTAATGGCCACAACTGATAGCGGGAAGCAAAATATATATTTTTTTTCATAACATGCCCAGCTTCACCTTAAAATTCAGCTATTCATTTTGTTCCATTATCCTTTTTAATTGGCTTTACATGCTGGAATATGGGGACGGAATTTTTACTCCTCTGCCAGGAGGAACACGTTGGAGGAATATTCACTCCCTACCACAAGGGAAAGTAAAAAAAAAATCAATAAACTTACATTCTGGATTTTTTTTTTAATTGCAAATAACCATTACAACGATACAATTTTTCTTCTTCTAAAAATCTGACACTAAAGTACGAACAACAACGTAAATACCTAATATCAAGTTGGTACTGAAGTTCCATATCAGATGTCTGTATTTAGACCGATCCTCTTTCTAACATTTTGCTAAAGCCTGCTGAAGCCAATAGGGTGGTTACAATGGAACAAAAGGTGGAATCAGCAGTAATAAAAAATAAACTACTACTGGTTTAAAATGACTGCCAGCCGCTTGCCCCATTCCCTAATCAAATCGGTTCTTACAACAACCAAGGAATATGAGCAAGGTATTCCTCTCCTTTACTACCACACATTAGGATAAAATATGTGAATGGTGCATATCTGTCAGGCAAGATATAGCATACCTAATTGTGCTAATGGGAAAGAGCCATATGCTCGGAACCCCGTCTCCTTGTTGTTGTTCCGGTTTTACGTCACGGACTCCCTTTTCAACCAAGGGCTAGGACGGTTGCTTTCTTGCTAAGGACTTGTTTTGGCAGATATAATCGTTGCCCTGAGTGCATGCCTTTGCTAACCTCAGACCGTGACGGGGCGCGCACCCTCGACCTGACACCTCAGAGTCGCGGACGCTACCGCTTGAGCCAAGCATTAAATACCTCTTTGCTTAGCGAATTCCAATCATCAACTACTCTCACATTAAAAAAGTACATCCTGAAAAGTTTTCTTACGAAGCTTTAAAATATGACCTCTAGTTAAGGAATTTAAAACCCGTCACCATATCCCCCCTCATTCTTCTACTTCAAGTGATGGCAAGTCTAATTCCTTCAGCCTCTCTTCATAAATGTGATTGCGCATTTCTGGCACCAGTTTCGTGGCATGTCTCTGAACTTTTTCCAGCTTTATTCTGTACTTTTTCAAGTGTGGATTTCAAAAGTGCATATTCAAGCTTTGTCTTCACATAGGTTACATAAATAATTCTGAACATGTGTCTGAAGGCTAACCTTACATTTCCAGAGAGCATATGATGCCCCTACTATGCCATTTATTTGCATTTCCGGAGACAAAGCTGAAAGTATGTTTACTCCTAGATCTCTTTCATTCTCCTTCTTTTGAAGTTCTGCTCCTGGTATCTAGTATCCAAGCTTGGGCCTTCTCGAACTTGTACCCATTCTCATTACCTAACATTTAGAAGTACTGAATTTCATTAGCCACTTTGCTGACCACTCATCCAGACTATTTAGGTCTTCCTGAAGTTCTCTAATATTGTTCTCGTCTCTTACTTTCTTCACAATCTATGCAACATCTGTAAACATATTCATGAATGAATTCATAGAGTCTGGTAGGTCATTTACATGTACTGTGCAAGGAACAAAAGTGGCCTTAAAACTGAACCCTGTGGAACCCCAGTACAAACCCTTCTCCATCTGACACTGTGAGTCTTACTCTAGCTCTCTGATCCCTACCTTTTAAATAAGATTTATCCATTCCAAGACATTTGCATATATTCTTGCAGCTTCTTACTTAATCTCCCGTGTGGGACTGTATCCCTTGCTTGAGCTTCAGCAAATAGAAATTTCATCAGCGTCCTATGCCATCATTGATATCAATTATTAAAACAGGATTATATTCTCTTAATAGCTAATTTAATAAACATGTCTACATAGTCATGTAGTAAATCAAACAATATCTTCTCTAAACACCATAGAACTTGGTTGCATAAAGTTTCTACTCAGCTATTTCTCAGAAAATTAATACTGTATAAAGTATTATTTCCGTCCTATATCAAATTTATGTACAAGTATCTGTATACAGTGATTAAAACAAGAAACATACAGTACTAAAAATAAATCATTATGGAGAAACATTTGTTTTCCAAAAACTAAAAATGTAAAGTGCTATTCCATTAGTATATGGATCAACATAAAACATATGTCATCAAGTAATAGTCCAATAGTATAACATTTCAGGGGCAAAAAATTTATGATGAATGATACTATACACCAAGCCAACTAAAATACCAGAATATATAATGATGTAAATTAGTATCAGTACATTAGAGAAATAAACATCAACTAAGATATATGATCTGTAATGATGACAAAATTACATAGTCTAACAAATATGATCTACAATGATTACAATTCTGCCTTACATTTCTTAAAACAATCTAAGTTGTTCATATAAACCTAAGTATAAAGTCTTCATAAAAAAGGGAATCTTATAATAAAACTCTAACAGTTGAACAGAATATTTTACCTTTTACAATAGTAGTTTAGTATATGAGCATCAAATGATATTTTGCAAAAGACTCCTATATTTTGGAATTTTCAAATCTGATCCATACTATCCAATACATTTCAATGATGAAAATGTCTATACATAATATTACTTAAGAGCCTAAAAAGTCAAAATTTAACGATAAATTTAATAAATATTTATATCTCAGTAATACTGTATATTATAGTACTTTACATTTGTATCAAAGTTGAATTAACGTACATTTACATTAAATGCTTCTCTCTCTCTCTCTCTCTCATATATATATATATATATATATATATATATATATATATATATATATATATATATATATATATATATATATATATATATATATATATATATATATATATATATATATATATATATATATAAATATATATATATATATATATATATATATATCACCTTTTATGAAATCATATTATCAAACGAAAAACTAATAGTGTTATATCTCTAAAAATAAAATCTGTTACAAAGATTTATAACATAATTCGTTGTAATATGTGTAATAATTTCAAATAATTTTTTTTTGCACAGTATATATGTATAATCATATCTCTAATAATATGAGTTCTGTCGCAAAAAACAATAACAAAATTTGTTGTATGTGTAATCATATCTCTAAAAGTAAAGAGTTGCTGAGGCTAAAAAAGCTAATAGTATCACAATACTTAAAATAAAGTTTCTGTCGCAAAAATAACATAATTTGTTGCATATATGTGTAATCATATCTCTAAAACTACAGTTTTTTCAGTCACAATTAACTAATAATATATCTCTAAAAATAGAAGTCTGTCTCAAAAATAATAAAAATATTTGTTGTACATATATGTGTAATCGTGACACCATAAATAAGAGTTTTTGTCGCAAAATAATAACAAAATTTGTTGCATACATGTGTAAGTTAAGTTATGCACATACATATACAATGGCCCAAATCCCCTTTGTAAGGGGAGTGGCCAAGTCAATGTAATACATTCACATGAAGCAGCTTCACCCCAGTCACTCTTCTTAGCTACTTGGGGATAAAGCATCAGCACAATTCCCAACCACCACACACTTTAGGTTACCTACAGGGTAAGACGGTAAGGATCTTCTGCCTAGTGACATGACAGCCTTAGCTGATTTACCCCTAATTTATATAAGAAACTAATTATAATTTTTTTTTAATTCAAACAAGATGCCACGTCTCACTGAGACCATTAGGATAGCTACAACTATAGTGGGAGAAATGAGGTGCTTCAACATACTCTCTCATTCTTGGAACTTCTGCCAGTTGCTTAGTGAGGAAAATTAATTGGGGAGGGGAGATTGTAGGCCCCTCGCTCCCCTTTTAGTTGGCTTTTACAACACAGCTTATATGGGTGTGGTAATCTCTCTCCCCCCCAAAAAAAGTAAATGTAAAGCCAAGAAAAACTTACTGTATGTAGGAAAAGCATTTCAACCTGCATGTGGGAGGCATACACTTCTTCCGTAAATGTGCAATAGGTGCAGTTTTTAATGTCTCTTTATGCTGCAACTTATATATTAACAATACAATTGTCAGAGATCTAACTCCAGTCTTAACAAATCAACACACGCACACATATGACAGTACTTAAGTGTACATAATCTGTGAAGAATAATGTTATATAACGATCCAACATTATAAATACAATTTCCTGCTATTTATCCAAAGGACTGGAGGGCAAAAATAACAAATTCATATCCAATGTGCATCGGAAGAGCCAATTAAGGGTGTCAAGAGTTGGGAATCCCATGCTCCATTAATATTTTTCTTACCACAAAGCATAGATAGAAGAGGTGAAGTAGCACTGGGTAAAACAAAACCCTGCTGCCTCCCTTTATTCAGATATGGGCTAACTAGAACATGGCATCACAAACAAAATCTCAGCTTCATATATGCAATAGGTATGCATGATGTAGCACCAAGATCTTATGAGAGTGTATTATCAACCAAGATCTGCATCATCCAAATATCCTCCCTAAGCTTCTTTTCCTGAGTATGTCTACAGCAGCACATTAATTCTAAACGCACCATATATAAAATAATATAATACTTAAAGTCTGCAGACAGAGTAGTAGTAATTACATAATTAGCAAATACTGTATTTCAGTGCCTTTAATCTCCTGTCATACAAAACTATTCCATAGTTAAGTGTAATTAATAATGCGTAGCAATAATTGCCAATGCAGCATCAAAGAGTTCATTTGTAAAAATTTGCTATTTGAAATGAGTTTAGAAGATGGAATCTAACATATACTGTACGATTAATTACTTTGATAAGAAGTAGTATATCAACGTTATATTTGCAGTATCCTGAGGAAACCTAATGCAACAGCCAGATAATGCTGAGACGCAACTAATCGTACAATTCCAAAAACTATAGATGCTAAAGTAATATAATATGGGAAAGGGTGCTGATGCTTATTAAACTAACACATTATAAAACCATACATATTCACAGTACAGTACATGCATTCTACAACTAAAAATTCACATAATGATTACTTTCCCGAATTATTATGTTCTAATGTAACTAACTTTGATAATTCTCAAGATAATAGCTACAATAATCACAATTCTACAATTAATCTTGTTATCTCCTTCGTCTGTAGTATAAGTATGACTATCAAAGGCTTTTATGAAGTTTAGTAATATCAAAATTGAGAATTATGAATAACAGTTTCACAGGCATTCATTTTGTTCAATTACATGCAGTCACCTTATGATCCTTCAAACATAGTTTCCATGTAAGCTAAAAATTTACAGGATATAAAATAAGTAAATGGAATACAACACTTGCATAGATATTAGCTTTTCTCTACATAAACTTCTAAGCTGATTAATGAAATCAAAATATGGCTGAAGTTATTCCTTACATCGAAATCATCATACTTACATACACTTCAGTATGAATAGTCAATGTAAGCAAAATTTTCCCATCAAAAGACAATCAGCAGATACGTGGACGAAATGCACGTTTTGCAATTAGTCAAATATACTGAAAGGCTTGATATTAATCATGCACAATTTAACTGTCTAGGTGTTTTTTATACAGCATTGTATTCTCAACTCTGCAAGAAGAGCGTAAAAACCCAACAGGAAAAATATAAAAAGGAAATTCTAATGATTCATGCTCACAACAGAAACTAAACTATATTCAAGTTCTAATCACACATAAAAGAAACTAAGGAAAAAAAATGTATGCTCTCATCACAGTCTCTTTGAAGATTGTAACCTTCTCTAAAAAAACTAACTAAAAATATGAATTTCAATCAAGCTATGTAAACATACAATTCTATAATCAATAATGCTGCTTTAGGTCATAAAATCATTCCTAAGATTATTTGCTTTTTTATATTACTACTTTCCGCTCAGTTGGCAGGATCCCTGATAACATCCTTGGCACAAGTCTTGCTTATGATTAGCTTTAGGATGGCCCAGTCTGCGTCCCTTGATTAATTTTGGTGTGATGAAACCATAATATGATGCAGCAATCACGTAGTACACATTGGTGATAACCTTAAAAGAATAAATATAAGATTTAGTTAAATTTCTCATCAGAAACGGAGGAAACGAATCTTCATCATACTCTCAACATACTTCTTTCATCTGGTGATTTTTGCATAAAAAAAAAAATTCGATGAGGAAGTTATTCCCTTCCCATTCCTTTTAGTTGGAGGAATACTAAGAAAGAATCTTTCTCCCCCACCATCAGCGATAGATATATCATGCATGTAGGATATGTGAGTAATAGGCTGTTGATCTCTCCCTCCCAAATTATTGTTACCTTACCACAAACCTTCTGATACATATGGCGAGAATACGTAGGGATTAAGAAGCCCTTCTGTCTCCAAATCTGTTCAGTTGTGGTCACCTTACTTACTTACGACATTGTGCCATGACATAAATAACTTCGGATATATCTTATAATTACAGGTACAAGTCAACGTTCTTGCTTTCAAAGTATTAAAATATGACATACAGAGCAAGGATGAGATATGACCGTCATCACTACTGTCCTATCGCTATAAAAGACATGTTGCCTACACAACAAGTCTTCTCTCCCGGATTTGGATGTCATTTCATACAAATGTCATAATTAGATTTTAGGCCATGGTCATATAGAAAATAGGATTCTTGATCCATTTTCAGACTTATTCGTAATTATTTACTGATTGAACCAGCTATATACAGTATATATTTCAAAATTAACAAACTTGAGGAAATAATTTGCTTAAATTACCTAACTTGCAGTACCACCTAATAAGATGATATATTGTACAAATGTATGAATGCCTATAGAGATTTGATATACAATATCAAGTAATATTTTGACATGTGACTCTAAAACCAGAGGTCACTGTTATTAGCTTAAGATATCACCTGTGCCAGAAGTTAGAAAATGCACAATTTTTCACTGTGAGAATTCTTGATAATTGGAGTCACTAAGTGGGGAAATGCCAATGCTAACGGAATTTACAGTTATCTCTTTTATAGGAGAATAATTATTCATATTTATGTGTTCAAGGGAAATAGCCCTATGCTAGTAACTCCTTGTCTTTTTTTTACTGACACTTTCCAGAGTGCCATTAAATAAGAAAAATATAAGATATGACAGGCATTAGTCTCTTCCCTTCAAACACAAATAATCACATAAAGTACATTAGTTATTTACATATACGGGATGATATAGCAAAAACAAGGGCTCTGAAAAGCTCTGGTATACAAATAGGAATAAAATATCTGTGTCTGCAATGTTGTCTTTAAAAGACATTAAAAAAAAACAACATATACAATACCATATTAGAGCTAGCTGTTCTCTATTGTTTCTGCAATATATAAAATAGGCTCTTTTATTTTTCTAATCATATCAGCAGGAAGGTTTCAAATGATCATATTATCTAATGATAAGAAATGTGTCACTGAATAGATACTATAAAAATCGTATTTTGAGGCACACTAACAGTGGTATGTAAATGTAAGTAAAAGTAATAGACAATACCATATACAGTAAAAGCAAATTAATTTTCAAGGCTAACCAATTATTCAGTTATTAAATTTGAAGACTCCCCTCAAGAAATCTGATACTTTAGAGTTACCTTCTGACCTTCCTCCGGATACCACAGGGGTAACAAGAAATGATGATTGCACTTGCTACACTTTTGTCCTCCAACCCTTGAAAAGATGAAACCCCGTCCATTCTCAGTATCCAACAGATAGAAGAACACTACTGTACCATACATGCTAGTCCATCCATCACGACAAGACTGCCAAAACCAAGCCACATTTTGGATCTTGCGTCATATAATAATATACAGACGAAGCAAGGATAAGAATAACAGAAAGAAAAAATTATTGCAGCCAATTAGAAAATAGCATGTCAAATTAGATTAGACTGATAGTAGGAACAGAGTAATTTTCTAGGTTGGATGTTAAGTGTGCTGAAAAATAGGTATTGTATTTGGAAATGAATGCACTGTATGGGGGCAGACACTTGACATGCGAGAGAATATTTACCTCCTATCAACTTTGTCAAAACCATGGAGGAATTTAAAAACCATTACTATATCCTCCATCTTACCTGTACATCTAGCTCCAAGTGGTGGTTCGTATGAATCCTTAAGATTTCATCGCAAATGAGATTATGTATCACGGCTATCAGCTTAGTAGCATGCCTTTAAACTTTCTCTAGTTTATCTTTATGTTTTTTCAAGTGCGTATTCCAGAATTGTACTGAATATGCAAGCTAAAGCCTCCCATTTGTATAATTTTAAATTTCACAACTAGCTTCCATTCGAATGGGGAGGGCAGAGACATGCTAGAGATGGGGAATTAAGGCTGGATGACCTTCCAGGGAGGGTACTTATGAAGTCAAAAGTTCAGGTTCTTTCATTTCAAGAATACCTAAAAGTAATTTATAAAGAGCTTACCGTATCATATCCTAACATATCTAAAAAAAATAGTTAACTAATTTCGTTCAAAAGCAAGTTATGTTTTCTTAAAAAAAAATTAGATCATTTACTTAGCATAGATGCAAGTTAGTTAACGTTTGAAATAAGAGTAAAAAATGTGGAATCTAATTACAGTATTACAATTTTAAACGAGTATTTATTATATTCCCAACATGTTCTAAGGGTCAGCATTGAGAGACATTGGAGTAGGGGCTGGCAATTACCCCTTGTCTGAATTTCCTTTCTTTCATGCAAAAACTTATACATGAGCTGAAAGTGAGTAGCTATGATGATCTGTTGCATTAACTCGTCATTACAGTTGTGGTCCCTCTGCTAATTTCTGTTGATAAGGGAGGCAAGCATGATAATAGAAATTACTCTTTTCAAAATATACAGTGCAGTATATCTCGTTTAATAAATGTCAGGGCGCAAGAGATGTACAGTTCTATGATGTAAAAATAAATCAATAAATCAATCAATCAATAAATAAAAGTCATACATACTACTGGGTTAATAAAACATACATTCTGTTATAAGTGCCATAGTTTACACGGAAACAGGCAGAAGTTAGGTTTTAATACTATAAATTCCATAGTTTGTTTCATTTACTACCTCACTTGAAATTGTTATGAAATGCTAAATACAATTATTGAGACAAAGCAAAGTTCAATACTAGGATTTTGTTGACAAAAATGGTACAAATATCCTGAAAAAAAGCTAATAACAAGCCACTACACTGACCTCACAATAGAACCGAACTTTGACCAAGTCTTGAAAAGCACTCCAGTGGTCTTGAAATATTTGTCCAGGGGATGCCATGTGTATGGTCCACACATGGAAGAGGTGACTGAATAAAAACTTCACATGACTCTGCCACAAATTTTCAATGGAACTGCGAAACGTAAAATCACACAATATTCACATGTACTGTATAGCACAATTTGACTAATAATAAGGTTTTAAAAGTTAATGGGAGGATATATGAGATTCAAAGCTTTATGCATATTAAATGAATTGAAAGGAAATACAGCGCGGGAAATCAAAACACTTATCATTTATTGTGCTCATTTCAACTCTTAAGTCCATAGAAACCCAGAGGAAAGAAGACACATTTTTCTCCCATGCTCATGAAAACCACATAAAAATGCCATTTAGACAACCCATATTTTCTGAACATAGTATTTAATATATGCAAGACCTTCCTTTCGGAGCAAAATCACTTTATTTTTATCAAAATGCATTTCCCTTAACAAAAATTATTTAATACCACTCAAAATGCATTTCCTTAACAAAAATTATTTAATACCACAAAACTGGTATATAGTTAACAATGACATAGCTAAGATTTTTGACAACAATAAATTTAAATGCTTCAGCTAAACATAAGGATGTATAAACAATCTAAATGGTAAGTATAACGATATAAGAAAGAGAAATGATTGATAAGATACAGTATTCATTAACGAAATATTAGAAATATGGGTATAGTGATAGGTAATAGTACAAATACTAGTGTAAAATGTATAATGGACATAATATGAAACTCACAAAGTACCAAAGTTCCTTAAAGTGGGCAGCAATCTTGGCCGTCCTAGAGTGCCTGATGGCAGATCAAGATGATGAAAATGATTATAGAAAGGGAGATGAACAAAGTATCTCTTGTGTTCAGGATAGCTATTATCACAACTTGCTACCCAGTTCCTACCATCAGGCTCTGCTCCATAAAAAGAAGTGTCAGGATTTGGGAGTAGGGCATCTGGCATTGATACACTCTCGGGGTTGCTCTGAGGATGAGTAACAGCGAATGAATACTGGAATGGATACCAGAAACCACTAGAATCAAACTGCCGCCCAGTCGACCAATCTCTATATTCAGCTTTATGTACAGTATTACAAGTACTTTCTAAGTAATCAATTTTGTTCAGACTCTCACTTACATTAAATACATCTTGGGACAAATGAGTAATGGGAATTTCAGCTACTGCATTGTGGCTATTATCAGACACAAGAGAAATACCCACAGATTCTTGCTCAATTTCCCCTTCCCCAACCTTTAATATTGCATTTCCAATGTGACTACAAATCTGTGAAGCAGTACAGTATGGTCCAGAGCAAATAACTTCATTATAAAAAGACACAACACCATTCAATGGATCTTGATCTATATACTGCTGTAGCTGTAAACATTCAATATATCTTGAATCTACAACAGGGTTACTATAATGCACGTTAGTGCATGCCTGGAGGTTTTGCAATGCTAGCCAGTCAAATTGATGGGGTAAGGGCGGAAAAGCATATTCTTGGAGCTGTTGGGCAACATTGGCCAGGTCATCAGATTCAAATTCCCCACCTGTATATGAAAAAAAGCAGAAATTAGAATTTCAGAATTATCTTTATAAAAAATCATCATTGCCAAAAAAAGTTTATCTATTATACCTTTCTCGATATTTATCTGTAGCATATAAATGGACGAGGCTTCCTCAGTATAAAACAAAGATTCTATAAGCTGGACCACGTACTATAACTGAAATGGAAATACTGTAATACACATATTACATTATTCTATACTTGCATGTCATAAAACAGATATAAGACCTTAGAAGTTTGACAGGCACTCCAGGATAAGAATTATAGAAAAAAATATAATGTATAACTTTACTTACAAAAATTTTATCGACAGCTTCAATGAGTGGATGAAGCATTCTAACCGTCATCATTCCTAATGATCTGAATTCATTATTAATAAAGTACACATAGTTGATTACAAGGACTGATTTAGGTTAGGTGGTTGATAGTTGCATTTATCTGAATAAGAGTCGGCAATATCTCTCAAAATTGGAGGCATATGTCTTTGTTGTCGAGTTTAATTAAATTATCGGTTTCTAAATGTAACTGGTTTTCATTATTCACCAATCATTTACTTTTTTCTCATATTTCAACTTCACAAACCGTTGTAAGTAGTTAATTTCGGTGCTCTTCCAATATATAATCTACAATGAACAGTCACATTCCATCATAACCTAACCTGATCATGAAATGTTAGATCATAGATTGTCGGTAGATAATCTTTATTTTTCTCATTATTGGGGTCATTTTCCTTCATTGCTTGCCTTAATTATATTATCAGTTTCTAAATTTCAAATAAGTTTAATTGCATTTTAAGTGATATATAATAATCCTTAACGCATCTATATTTAGCTTTCATCAATGAAACGTTGTTAGTTACAAAGATTCGAATATGAGTCAGCAATTTGGGAATCTGCAAACTAGTACTAAATCCACTGACCACTAGGTCACAGTGGTCCCCTTACACAATGCCAAGGTAACTGCGAATACGAGTGCCATTAGGGGTCAATATCACTAAGTAGGCTATTTCAGATTCCTTGAGCAAAAGGTGAACTCAGTCTCCTTGCATGGACAATTTGGCGTAAAAACAAGTCTAACCATATGTTTCTTTTGTTGTCATTATGTCAGCAAAAATAATAGTAATAATAATAATAATACAATTAAAAAACTAGTATGTTCAACCTCCGAATTCGGAATTTGTTGACATGGCGCTAGATGACCATAGGATCGCTCGTTGCTATTGTCAGTCCTCCAATCACTCTACTTTCATGTCCTTTCTCTCTCCCTTGTAATCAGGTATTAGGAAGGGAATCCCGCCTTAATCTTTCAGCTCATACTTCTCTGCGTCCATTCTATATCGAATGGGGACACACACACATATATATATATATATATATATATATATATATATATATATATATATATATATATATATATATATATATATATATATATCCAGAATATAATTTTCCAAGAGTGAGTCCCCCACAACGAATGTAAAAAAAATGTCATCAAAATTTCTGGGTGCTTGTCATTCACTACATTTAACGGAAAGACCTGAGGGAAAGCGACGAAGTGTGTGTTCATACACGAGTCCATCTTATAATCACAATCATAAAAGAAAGAAAAAGATATTCATCAAGCCTCACAGCCATATGCAATATAAGGCAAATTAACAATTCCTAAATATTCAGATATGACGTGACCAACCACGCTTCTAGGCCTACCATTACTTGGCGTTCATGTACTTAGTTATATTTTTATCTTCACGATTGAGTATTATTACTTCATTCTTATTTTCCTATATTATTTCAACATAATAAGGTTAATATTTATTAACCTTCATACATACACACACACGATGGCCAAAACTCGAATATGCCGCCCCCTTTTGGAATCCGCACTTGAAAAAGCACATAGCTAAGCTTGAGAAAGTTCAAAGACATGCCACGAAACTGGTGCCAGAAATACGCAATCTCAGGTATGATGAGAGGCTGAGGGAATTAGACTTACCATCACTCGAAGCAAGAAGATTGAGGGGGGATATGGTGAGTCTTTAAATTCCTTCATGGTTATGATAGAGTGGATAGGGATCGATTTTTTGATATGGCAGGCTCTAGAACTAGATGTCATAGTTTGAAGCTTCGTAAGAAAACTTGTTTGCAGGATGTAAGGAAATACTTTTTCAGTGTAAGAGTAGTTGATAATTGGAATTGGCTAAGCGAGGAGGTAGTTAATGCTATCTCAATCCATAGTTTTAAGGACAGGCATGATAAGTATCACTAAGTATAAAATGGAACCGATCAGGAGACGGGAAGGGCTCTTTCCCGTAAACACAATTAGGTAATTACGTTCAGGAGACGGTAAGATACGAGTTTTGGTCTCTTTCCCGTAAGCACAATTAGTAATCACACACACACACCTCAGGAGACGGGAAGATACGAGCTTTGGGCTCTTTCCCGTAAGCACACACACACACAGATATATATATATATATATATATATATATATATATATATATATATATATATATATATATATATATATATATATATATATATATATATATATATATATATATGGTAAACAAGCCGATCAGTGAAACAAACACACAGATAAAATAACGCTATATATCTGGTCCTAACTGGACCCCTTTTCAAGCACAAGTGCTTGAGAAGGGGTCCAGTTAGGACCCGAAATATAGCGTTATTTTATTTATGTGTTGTTTCACTGATGGGTTTCCTTACCATTTAGTGGAGTATGCTAACAGTTTGAGCTTACATATATATATATATATATATATATATATATATATATATATATATATATATATATATATATATATATATATATATATGTTAAAACCATGATGAACTTATGTAGGTAAATAAGAATGAAGACAAGAAAACTGCAATAAAAACAGTTCACAAGAAACAGACAATAAGGCAAGAAATGGCAGGCTTTGTGCGAGGAGTAGATCACGTCATATTTCAGCATTTTATGAGATCTAACTCTTACAAATATCAAAATCAAATCCAACCTCTGTGATACCTGTTGAATGTGGCTGTGAAACTTGATGGAAATTTAATGACGACTAATGTACACAAACACGGCTAATCTATTTTCCTTAGGCTTCTCCATTAAATGCCGTTTCTACATGCATAATTTGAGGTAAAAAGATTTTCCGTTTCATTGCTTTTGCGGGAGTTATTATTGTTATTTGGTGACTGAGTTTGTAAGGATGCGTAAGAGAAGGAAGTTGGGAGTGAATATTGTTAAAAGTGAAGCTTTGAGATGAACCAGTCAAGTTGATCTGTATGTTTGAATGCGAGAGTTAATGGGAGCATACTTCATATGCTTAGCTGTTATCATACAGTATATTTAGTATTATCATGCATATGACTTATTACAAATAATGATTTCCATTGCTGCAACAACAGTAGCAACTGGGACTGAGGTGCAAACGCACATAGCATTTCTGATCTACCCGCTGAAATCGAGTATGTTTATCTCCCAAACTTAAATATACTGTACCTAATGCTCAAGACTTTGTCACTTATTCTGAACACTATTTCTTTATGCTGTGATTTTAAAGTAAAAACAGCTTGTGATGTAGTGATTTTCTTTATTAGCAAAATCTACATTTCACTGAAAAACTCACCTCTCAAACTCTATTGCAACAATATACCGAGAGAAATAACGCATTCTATTACAATGGAGTCAAAACAGGTTAATAACACAGTCTATGGTATTTACATATTTTATTAAAGTTTAGTTTCTATAAACAACAGCAAAATGGGTAAAGCTTTTTCACTCTGTAATACAGTATTTTATATTTGATATTCATTTCTAAGGAACAGCATTAAACAATTCTTCGCAGACGATAAAATCAAGAACTGAAGTTTTTCCACTTTTCAAAATGGTAGGATTTCTGGTATGACTTTCTCTTCTTATTTCAGGTGCAGTTACCAAATAATGCTGAAAAGAGATATCAGTTTTTAAATGCACATACAGACGCTCCCCTACTTACGAACAACTGAGTTACCAACATTCACAAATACGAACAGGAACTTACCCATTATCTACCCATGTATTAATGTATGTACTCCTGTACTGTACTGTAATATTACTATATTACTGTATTAAAATTCATTAATACTGTATATTTTATGTTTTATGTAGTAGTTAAGTGTCTTTAGCCTAAGTACTGTACAGTTCTCCATAAGTATATGTACTGTACAGTACAGTACTTTTTTTTTTAATAAACACAACTTACGAACAGTTCTACTTACCAACAGACTTCCGGAACCTAATTCGTTCGCAAGTTGGGGAATGTCAGTACTAAAAATTTTTCAGCATAAAAGCATGTAAACAATTATATTTAATTTATAGATTTTAAAGAGAAGTTGGAAAAACATACTGAGAAGCTTGTCCTATATTTCATATTAAATATTTTATTATACTGTATAGTGTATATGGATCAAGTATGTATACAACATATTTATCTTTATTTTAACAAATGTATGAATACTAATATATATTTTATAAATTAAATTTTAAAATCTTGAAAAAGAAGTACTCAACTGTCGTGTAGTAAACCAATATTGATAAAACAGAGACACTTAAGAGTACAACTTTGGATGATCAGATAGTAAAAGAAAGTTAACTGAGAGGGTAAAGACTTATGAAAGTAATGTAAAGAGGTAGTGGTTTGGAGTTTATAATTACAGTATAACGAATGGAAAGAGTAAAACAGGAGGATAGATACCATGCAAGAATACACGAACGTGGGACAGTTAAAGTAGGCAGAATTCTAGCAACTTAGAAGATATTTTTTATTCTTGGGCAGACTCCAGACAGGCATCAGAGTGAAAGTATATATATTAACAATCAAACTGTAATTAATCTTAAGTGAAAATGCTATAAGTACGAGAACATGCAGTGTACTGTAATCGCAAATGTACTACATTTCTGGAAAGCTTGTATGGAACTTAACGATTCATTAAGTATAGTCCAGTACACCACATCGATGGATGATTTGTAATATACGGCATAAAGAGCATGATAGTAAGTAAATGAATAACACTTGACCTTTTCAGAAATTCAGTATATTATCGACTTAACCGTCACGTACCATTCAAACATATAATGATGTATTACAAAGTTAATAAGACCGACAACGTAGAATCATTGTTTTATAGTACAGCTTGTTTTTGTAATGTAACTTTAATACAAATACTTGGTACTGTATTTAGAGAGGTACTGTTAGCTATTAAAACTAACAGTTTACTTTCATCAAACATAAATATAACTAAAAGATGCAAGATGAAGTAAAATATGTATTTTACTTCATTCGCCTTTATAGCAAAATATCTATAGGTGATGGCTGTGAGTAAATAAGAAATATTCCAGGGCAAATGCTAGCATTTTTTTTATTCAATTGTATGAATCAGATATGAAGATATTAGAAAAGGATAATATTTTCGACAGAAATGAGTCGAAGAGGCTGGTCATGTGTTGAAACTCCACATAAAAGTGGGAAAACTGATGTCAAAGAATATTTAACAAATAATCTACTAAATGGATAAAGGAGCAATAATACCTGAAAAGAAGCCATATAATTATAAGGTGACTAACAATGATGTCATGAAAAATTATAATATAAATATACTGTACATGTATTTCCAAGAATAAAAGATTTTAATTGAAATTACTAAACATAGAGGTCAATTAGTAGAGAACAAGTGGAATACACCTATAAAATGTGAAGAGCTTCATGTGTAGTTTTTATTCTATTACGTTTTAATTGTCAACATGCAATGACAAAAATCCTGAAGCAGACAATGCTTGCATGAGTTATCCAATAGGCTGGATAAGTAAATAATATACAAGAGTTACGGAAATTAATGTAAAATTGCCTAATATTCATATTTAGTGTTGTATTATAATCTCTGTGTGTATGTTTTATAGTCACAGAACTAATTTATACTGAGTTGAGGAGAAGTTGTGTTAATTCTACTGTCACCAAGTATCTCTGATTCTCATACTGCAACATGAATGTCCAAACTTGGAGAACTTTAAAATAATTCAGGTTTACGAGCAGATAATAAAAGAAGCATTACCAGTAAAATGCGCAAATTTTCAAATTCCCGATATTGCAACAACTTTTTCTCCGGCAGTTAATGAGTGTCTCATGATATTTGTTTATTTATGCAGCTCAATATGGGCCACGGAGTAGCATCTGACCACTACCTCAGTTTAATTTGACTTAAACTATTGGTAAAGTTGGCAATTAAGCATGCTTCATAGAAGAAAATAGCAATATCACAGAAAAGTCATTAAAATAATTTGATACAAATAATGAATATGAATTCAATATATATATATATATATATATATATATATATATATATATATATATATATATATATATATATATATATATATATTAAAAAAAATCATACAATACATACTTTCCCAAAGTGATTGGAGGAGATCCTTTGTCAGCTCCTTGTTTGAAACCTGGAAGTAAATTTCTTTATAAGAATTCTGAAATCATTACAGTTTTACAAGAGCTCATAAGCTTTCATATATAGTGTATAGTTGTTGATATAGGTTCTTTAAAGAAATACTCAGTTCCGGCCTTAAATCTATTACGAGTAATATATACATGTAATTACACAAGAGACTATGCATATATATTTACAAGAGACTATACACCCGGACAAACAGGAGAGGCACTAGACTTGCTTGAACAATAATCCAAAAGGCTGATACACGACTAACAGGGTCCAAGGTTGATATGCTACTAATTACATTACTTATGGAAATAAGCTTGAAGTAAACAATCCAACAAGCTGTTATACCACAAACCACCTCGTCCCCTGACCGTAACAATACCATATATTGCTCTAGGGCTCCAACAGCCGAATTGGTCTTCAGCTATTGGTAAATTGTACTAGTTAACAGCCGAGAACGTAATTGCCCAACCAGCTTCTTAAAGGACCACTTAATGTTCATATATCCACAATAGTGAACACAATATTTCAATTACTATTACAGCTTGTCTCTTTGAGGTTGTTTATATCTCCCTATAATTTATTCCTAACAATCCTCATTAAAATCAACTGTGTATTAAGTAAGATTTGCGATCGCATGGATATATTATAATCTCATACGTTGTTAGGTTTGGGTGGGTTAGGTTAGGTAAATGCACAGCCACTTGAGGGTTATATAATTGTTGGTAGATAGTGAGGGAGGTTACAGTGATCAAAAGGGATATCATAGGTCAAAATGAAGAATTAAAATAGCCATATACGGAAATTTCTATAAATAAAAAAAAGACTAACATATGACTGCTGACAATGGTATAGTAACTACTAAGTTTAAGAATTAAATGTTTTTTTGCCCATCAAATGCGACATCTTTGGTAACTAGCCAGCATTTTATCAAATTCTTAAAAGTAGTGTAGGATTGAGTGCCTTTACTACAGTTTTACATGTCTGAAGCTGAGAGATCCATCTAAGAGTGTATAAGATAAGTCTAATGGAAAGCAGAGTGATATGATTAAAAAAAAATGAAAGAGCTATGATAAAATCCAAACTCATACGAAAAAAGCATGCTTATTAGTTCATACCTAAATACAGAATCGTAGGAACGAAGCCGTAATGAAAAACAGTTTTTCCCAACTGAATGACTGTCTGTAGTCTTTGCGCTATCCCTGGAGAAAGTTTCATTGTTAAAATGTTAAATATATTAAAGAACTGGTGAGTCTCCACGAAAGAAGTGACCGTCCGTAGCTTATACCCACACGTAGCGAATTGCTCTTTTCTTCTTCACGTTTTCTTCTTTATGAATTCTGGGTTTATTTACATTTCACTTAGAAGTGGTTCGGCCTTTATAATAAGTTTCCTAATATTTTCTCTTGTAGTAAGTAAGCAAGATTAGTTGCTATTGGTAGGTAGGGAAAATTCCATTGTAACAAAATATAGAAATATCAGCTAATGACTTGTAAATAAGTAAACAGGGATTGAGACATAAATTATAGTGGTTCGACCTAAGAGAATATTTTCTTTTATAATTTAAGTAATACATTTGTGAACTAGTCACTGGAAGATCTCTCCAGACAGGACTCTTGTGTATGTGGGCAATAAATAATAATGACATGAACTCTTTTTTTTTTCTCTGGATATCATAGTAGTGCTTATGCAAATATAATGTAGTCTGTGTGAAGACAGAGTTTACACGTACTATAAATTGTTCTCTCTAACTTCAAAGTGCTGAAATTCTTTATGGGGTCAGTGTTAATTAATAAGAGCCTCCTATCCTACATTTAACTTTTCGAAATCGCAGAGTCCGCCTTCATATCATGTTTATAGTTATTTAAATAAAAAGTGTTAGGGGGCGCCCGGGATTGAACCGGGGACCTCTCGATCTGCAGTCGAATGCTCTACCACTGAGCTACACCCCCCTGTCCTATGGGCGCATAATAGCTTGAAATTTCTTATCGATATACTGTAAAAGAAAACAAAATATTTATATTCAGTGGGCGATAACTTTGATAAAACAGCGATGGTAAAAATAAGGTCTACACAAGTAATAAAATGTCATTCTAGAGGGGGTGAGAGGACGAAAGGGGGAGGGCCTTACCCCGTAAGTTTTCGCTGTTCAAAATGGAACCAACGATCCCAAGGGAATATCGCCATTTAGGCATTGTTTATCTCAAGACTCATTTACTTTATTATTATTATTATTATTATTATTATTATTACTAATGCATATATATATATATATATATATATATATATATATATATATATATATATATATATATATATATATATATATATATATATAATATATATATATATATATATATATATTTCCCTGGGGGAGGAGGGCTAGAAATCTCCACACAGTACCTGTGAGACGAGGTCGCTTGGTGAGTGTTACGCGGCCTAGGCAGTGGGGGAGGGATGCAATTCGCCAACTCATCAGAGCAGCGATGGAAGTAGTAGCGATAGAAAAGAGAAAGGGAAGATACCTTACGGCGAAGAGAGGGAGAATCCAGATTCGAAGTAAGAGAAGGATCGTATATATATATATATATATATATATATATATATATATATATATATATATATATATATATATATATATATATATATATATATATATATATATATATATATATATATATATATATATATATATATATATATATATATATATATATATATATATATATATATATATTATTTCTCGTTCCTCTGACTGTTAGGCAGAACATTCATGAATTTACTCAAATGTGCTCAGAGGAAAAAACCCTATGCCAGTATCTCCCCGTCTCCTCGTCTGTTTATTTTTTTTTTTTGCTCACTTATGCTTATCATATCTATCCATGAATGCAGTTAGCCTTCAATGTTTTCTCACCTAGCGAATTGCAATGGCTTACTATACTCTAATTAAGAAAGTACTTCCTTACATCCTGCAAAGAAGTTTGCTTGCGAAGCTTCAAACTCTGACCTCTAGTTTTAGAACACCTTATATCAAAATATCACTCAGCATCCATACTGTCAAAGCTAAGAAGCATTTTAAAACTCTTACCATAACCCCCCCCCCTCTTCTTGCTTAGAGTGATGGTACGTCTAATTCCTTCAGCCTTTCATCACGGATGAGAATACGTACCTCGGTCATCCACTTCGTTGCGGGTCTCTGAACTTTCTCCAGTATATCTATATGTTTTTTTTTTTTAAAGTGTGGCTTCCAGAAGGTTGCTACATATATTTGTGTTAACCTAATTGAATTTACCTAATTATGATCATGAGAAAGAACCCTATTTTCATAGCTCCCTGTCTCTCGGGAGGTTCCATTTACCCTCTAACACTCAGGGTAACGATTACATCTGCCAAAACAAGTCCTTCGTAAGAAGGCAGCCGTCCTAGCACTTAGTAGAAAAGGGAGTTCGTGACGTAAAACCGAATCCATCCACTTATCATATCAGTCCTTATAACTAGGAATGCACTTAGTATTTACTGTTTCACCACTTAGCAAACTTCAATTATCAACTATTCTGATGGTAAAGGAAAATTACTTCCTCACATTCTGCAAAGACGTTTTCTTGTGAAGCTTCAAATTATGACCTTCAGCTCCAGTGCCAAGCATATCAAAATATCACTTCTCACTCACTCTGTCAACTCCAGAAAAGAATTTAAAAATCGTAACTCAATTCCCCCCTATTTTTTTCTCTGAGATTTTCCTCATATATGTGATTACGTATCTTCATCAGTTTTTTCGTGTCATGATTCTGAACTTTCTGAAATACATTTGTATGCTTTCTACAAGCTTAAAACTCACATAAGTCACAAACCTATACAGTATCTGAACATTTCCTTGTTCATACGCCTGAAGGGCAACCTTGAGTTAGCTTAAAAACAATAAATTAAAAAAAGCTGCCTTTACCACACCATTTAATATGCATTTCCGGAAACTGATATAACAATATATGCTCCTCTGGATCTCCATACTTCATAGATTTTTAAAGTTACTCTCCTGCTATTAAATACCCAAAATTTTGTCCTCCCTGCCCTCTTACTTTATTTTAAGAATGTGACACCGGGACTGACCCCCCCCAAAAAAAAATGCCTTTACCACACCATTTAATATGCATTTCCGGAAACTGATCTAACAATATATGCTCCTCTGGATCTCCATACTTCATAGATTTTTAAAGTTACTTTCCTGCTATTGAATACCCAAATCTGGTCCTCCCTGCCCTCTTACTTTATTTTAAGAATGTGACACCGGGACTAGGAAAAAAAAAAAAAACTTCATTGGGCCTGGGCATCAAGATAAAGTTGAGAAGAAGAGGAATTAGTAGCTTAAGGAAAACGAAGAAATACGAGAATGATTAATAGTAAGAAAGTGACATGCTGAAAGAACAGTCATAGTAACGAAGACCTAGACACTGGCAGGATTAGCCCCAAAGATGACGATCAGCTGTATGAAGGAAAATGTGTCATAAGAGTTAGAGAAGACAGAAGGAAAATGAGAGTTCCAGAGTCCGGAGGTATAAGGAAGGAAGACGTCACTGCATCGATCAATCCACAAGCTACAAATCTCCGCAGAGTACATGTGTTTTGGTTTATGTTACATGGCCTTGCCAGTGGGGGAGGGATGCAACTCACCAACTTATCAGAGTAGTGATGAAAGTTGTACCCATAGAAAAGAGGAAGACACTATATTTTCAAGTGAAGTGCAAGAATAGCCAGATTAGAAGTAAGAGAAAAGTCGTTAATGGGTTTGGTGGCTTTAGACTCAACCCTATCAAGAAAATAAGTATAAGAAGAAGCACCCCAGACATGAGAGCAGTACTCTAAGCATGGTTGATGTAGCTTTTCTAGAGTTTTAGTAGTTAAGAAAAGGAAAAGCAACAACAACAAAAACGAAACATAACTCCCAATATTTTAGATGCCGTTTTAGAAATATGGATTATTTAGCTCCTCGAAGACAAGTTTGAGACTCTGAAAATTTAATATATTTTTAGAATTAAGGAGATAATTTACGTTGTATTCAAAGACAAGAGAGGTATATGGAGGGGAAGAAGATGAAGATAAAAAAAAAAACTGTCTTGGAGACATTAAATTAGGTGCCCCACTCAGGTATTCTTTGTAAATCGAAGTTGAGAGTTGGAGAAAGGGTGAAACGAGACTGATCTCAAGTAGCAAACGAAAATTGTAAGGAGAAGGCAGAGAAAACATGAAAAGTAGTATCATCGGCAGAGGCTCGGAGAAGAGAGGAAGATGGGGATTGGATAAGATCATTGATGAAGAGAAGGAACAAAGTTGGTTAAAGAACAAAACCCTGCAGAGCATCACAAGCAACTGGGAATGAGTTAGATGTTGCGCCACTAACAACCACAGATGTAAAACGGGCAGACAAAACTGGAAATCAGAGAACAGAGGGAAGGGGTAGAGCCTTGTTCTACACTAAGTCAGAGTCCGTAGAGATATCAAGGACGACGACAAAGGATTCCCCATAGTTCTTAAGAGAAGACGACAGTACATGAGTAGAATAGGACAGGAGGTCAACAATGGATCTTGTCTTGTGGAAGTTGTACTGGTACTCTGATCTAAGCAACTTTAACAAGTTGATTAAAGGTCGACGGAGGATATGCTTGTATGTACTGACAGACTTTTGACTGTTTCTGGCTTCATTGGTTAGGGCAGCATGGCTTAGTAGCTTGCAACACTAATTCGAGTCCCCTCATGTCCTAAAAATATTTTCATAAATAAAGCTATTGTTACTATCACGGTTTCCTTGCGAATACATATTCTTAACTCCACAAGCCACTCTAGCAAGTCGATTAAGGGTCGACGGGAAATATGCTTGCATATGCTGTCTGTACCTCTGAAGGAAGGGGGCTTGAATACTTCCTCTGAGCTGTTTTGCATGTCATAAGAGCCGACTAAATGGGGCAGAGCGAGGGGACTAGGAATCCCCTCCTCTGTATTTTCTCATCCCCCAAGAGTCAGAGTATTTTGTCTTGACTCAGCCACTCCCCTTATAATGGGAAAAATGCCTCATGTGTCTAGACCATAACATGTAGACTTTTGTCTGTCGTAGTGGCTCAGTTGGTTAAGGCAACATGACTTTGTAGCTTGCAATGCGAGTTCGAGCCCCCTGATGTTCTAAAAAAAATGTTTTTGGATGATAGCATTGTTGATGTCAAGGTTTCATCGTGAATATCTATATTTAAATCAAAGTGCAACCTTAGCAACTTGATGAAAAGATGGCAGGACATATGCATGCATGTACTAGGTGTGCCATGATATGCAGACTTTTGTATGTAGTAATGGTTCAGCTGGTTAAGGCAGCATGACAGTAGTTTGCGAAGCGAGTTCGAGTGTCATATATTATTATGCCATTCCTCAAACTCGGTCATGCAGGTGAGAGATAAGTGATGCTACTTAAATTTGGTTTATTGGGAAGCTACATAGTTCCTCTAGACCTCAATGATCCCGTCCCCTTAACGAAAATGTTCTCTGTAAGGACGCTAACTAAACTCTGCCTGCCTGACTACAGTACTTGACCCATTTAAAATCTTGGGCCATTCAAAAACACGTAACAAAGAGGAGGTGCACATGCCTTCTTCAGTCAACTCTGAGAGTTCGAAAAGAAACCCCAACCTGGGAGAATATTCCATAACCAACGTTGTGGAGGCAGCTACAATGAAACAGGTTTTCCAGCGGAAATTTAGGCCTATTCTCAACAACAGAGAAAGGGCACCTGAAAACTCCCTGCTTGTACACGGAGTGCCAAAACACTTGGCTTGGTTCCCTTGGGCGTGATCTATACGTCATGAGTCCTCTGTCGTTCTCAAGACAAAAAATAGTGGATAATAGCATTGTTAATATCACGATTTCATTGTGAACACATACATACGTTTATATATATATATATATATATATATATATATATATATCTATATATATATATATATATATATATATATATATATATATATATATATATATATATATATATATATATATGGAAGGAAAAGCCCATTAAATAAAACAACGAAAATATATATAAATAAAGTACTTATTAATTTCGTGACCTAAGCTGGTCACCTTCTCGTTGTTTTCATGGGCTTTTCCTTCCATTTTAGACTGTATGTTAACAGTTCAGTGTTATTAATATATATATATATATATATATATATATATATATATATATATATATATATATATATATATATATATATATATATATATATATATATATATATATATATATATATATATATATATATATATATATATATAAGTGCTACTATAGCATGTGATGTGCTTCACAAGCCCAGTGTGATTTACACTTCTATATAGTGTGTGATCGACAAGTCGAATATGATCTACATATGAAAATAAACATACAAGGATAATAACAGACTTACCTAACTTAACCTAACCTAACCGAACTATCTATTTTTTTATGTAGATAGTACATTTTAGAATCATGCTGGTAGATTACACTTTATAGAAGAATTACGCTGGGTGCTCATATGTTTTAGTGTTTTATGAGTATGACATCGGGACAGGCTAGAAAGGAGCCTCCTGGCTAGTACAGTGGTAACGCGCTGGCCTCGCATTCGCGAGGTCGACGGATCGCGCCTCGTCCAGGCAAGAGAGTTTAAGCTGTTTACTGGGGAGGTTACTGCTGTGGCTGGTCACCACAGTGGGGGGTTGGGGCCTGTGCCGGTTGGCGACCACCCTATGGGTCCTCCATGACCCGTTCCACCCATCCGTGGGTGGAGAATCTAAAAAAAAAAAAAAAAAAGGCTAGAAAGGGTACCAAGAGGACACTGAGGAGAAGAAAAAGTAAAAGTCTAAGGCTATGACAGAAATAAGGGAATGATACACAATGGGGAAAGGAAAGGTTGAAAGAATAGTTGAAATAATAAAGACCTAGACATATGGAAGGATTAGGCCCTGGGATGACGATGAATCAACTATTTGAAGTAGGATAAGTCATAAGAATTAGGATTTGCAAAAGGAGGAAGAGAGTTCCAAAGTCTGGAGGTAGAAAGGAAGAAGCAGTCACCACACCGACCAATCCGCAAACAACATATCTCCACACAGATATATATATGTGTGTGTGTGTGTGTATATATATATATATATATATATATATATATATATATATATATATATATATATATATATATATATATATATATATATATATATATATGTATATATATATATATATATATATATATATATATATATATATATATATATATATATATATATATATATATATATATATATATATATATATATATATATATATATATATATATATATATATATATATATATATATATATATATATATATATATATATATATATATATGGGTCCTCTTTACTTTGACTGTTTTTTTCTGTCTGTCGTTTTCCTTTCTGTGACATTACCTCATCTCTGCCTTGCCCTTAACCTTTTTCTTTTTCTTCGTCTTGGTATTTTCTCGTGCCCTGGCCTTTGTTGATGAGGGCAGTTTCTGCCTGTCCCGGTGTCACACTCTTTAAAAAAATAAAATAAAATAAAATATATATATATATATATATATATATATATATATATATATATATATATATATATATATATATATATATATATATATATATATATATATATATATACACGCACACACACACCTGCAGGGTGGTGCATAACCTTTTTCAAGGAAGCTAGGGAGGAAGCCATGGTTTGTACGTAAAAAAAAAAAAATTGTTCTTCATTTTTTTGCAGGTATAGTTTCCTGATTGGCTTTCCCATGTGATTTTTAAAGCTGGAAACCGATAAACTATTTGAGCTGTTCCCCTTACCCGTGCAGATACTACCGTGAGGACATGGAATCTGCATCTACCTGCATTACCTTTAAGTAGATCGCCAAAAAAAAACTTCACAGAAGTGACTAGTGGGTTACTGACAATTGGAAGATGGGTTATGACAATGTTCACACGACCTTTGGCTCCGGCGCATCATAAAAAAACTTTATCCATGAAAGCCAGATCATTATTGTAGAATCGTTCGGGACCAACAAAGAATCATAATGTAATATAGTATATGCGATCAGTGAGCACCGAGACCGGTTAGATGATTTGTCAGCACCGCTTTCAAGCATTTTTATGAGACTCCAAAGTCTATGAACTCCTCTGTAAGCTGTTGAGTCAATTTTTTCTTTCTTTCTTTTTTTTTTTTACTTTTGGTTCATTGGAAGGAGGAAGACTTCTCTTTTCCAATTATAAATTCATTTAAGCACATAACAATTATATTAGTAATTTTCTTTCATTTATGTATTAAGTTTGCAATAGAATGAATCTGAAACTTGTATCGTAATATGCTATATCATAATATATTTCTCATAAATAAGTACACTTCAAGTTGTAGCATTTAAACCTAAACAACGGGTCTTGGGAAAATTTTCAGTAAGAATCAATGACTCTCTCTCTCTCTCTCTCTCTCTCTCTCTCTCATGTGTTAATTCTATATGCCACTGCAAAAAAACAACACGATATGAACTGAATTTACACTTTGTGTTCTCCTCAAGGATTGTTTATAGATAACCTCCCAATTACTTATGAAACACGAAAAAATTCAGATAATTAGAAAAATGTGAATCCCTGAATTTTGTGTTCCGTCTACATTTGATTATTTTGCGTAATAATTAGGCCACACGCAGCTATAATTTTAAGGACAGGTATGATAAGTATCACTAATTACAAAATGGAACCGATCAGGAGACGGGAAGATACGAGCTTTGGGCTCTTTCCCGTAAACACAATTAGGTAATAACACCCATCTTAAATTCCCAGAAGCTATGATTTCTCTAGGCATATTTTTGAAACAAAATATAATTAACTATAACGTCTATTTCAATCAGACATGCATCCAATTATGTATTCCTTAAAATTCATGACACCATACTCCTTATTCTAACAAAAAAAGAAAAATAAGTCCAGAAACATTTAGGGCGACAATCTCAAGCTATCGCGTGTTAAAGACGTCCATCACTGGTGGTTACCCATCTAATAGTTATCTAAACGTACTACTACTACTACTACTACTACTACAATAATAATAATAATAATAATAATAATAATAATAATAATAATAATAATAATAATAATAATAATAATCAACTGAAGAATCTCCCTCAGACCCACCAAAGGGGGAGATTTTTCAGTTAATCTGAGTTAGGGGGAGATTCTTCAATACTGTCTGTCTGTTTGGCTGTCTGTCTGCTTAGATTTGGTTAGATTAGGTTAGGTTAGGTTGGGTTAGGTCTTTATTTCGTAATTGAAATTCTATCCATCCATCCATATATTCCAAGGTAGATAAACAGACCTAATCCTAACCAAACCTAACCTAACCTAACACATCCCTTCAGCCCTTCCCATCTGACATGTCACAACACTCCTCATCTCTAGTTTCTCTCTGAAATTGTTACGCCGAGCATTCTGGGGGGGGGGAATTCTTCAGTTGATCTCAGTTGGGGCGGAGATTCTTCAGTTGGGTACTCTGGGGGGATTCTTCAGTTGATCCAATAATAATAATAATAATAATAATAATAATAGCAATAATAATAGTAATTAATGTATATATAAAAGCTTTATTATTAATAATAATAGTAATAATAATAATAATAATAATAATAATAATAATAATAATAATAATAATAATAATAATAATAATAATAATTAATGAAACTAACAAAGAAAATTATCTATATTAAAAATAATTATTCGATTATGTCTTGAATAAATATATTCTAAAGCTACATTATCTTATCTCTAGCGTCACTGAGGCTTGAAGTAACCAAATAATTCATATTCTACAACCAAAGTTTCATATTCAATCGTCGTACTTGTGTGATTGTCTACAGCGAATACTTATCTATGTACACG